>JAJHPE010000025.1:3259004-3477939 GCA_024447655.1 Carex scoparia | reverse complement strand
GTGATAAAATCATAAATATAAATAACTTCAACACCGATTGTTCACTTTTAAAAAACAGTCGGTAAACCAACACCTGACTTTTTTTAGGAAAAGGGTCGGTGTTGTTCGAACTTTCACCGATTCCTTTTTTAATTTAACGGTCAGTGTTGAGAAATAACTTTCACCGACTGTTTTTTTAAGGAAAGGGTCAGTGTTGTTCGAACTTTCACCGACTGTTTTTTTAATTTAACAGTCAGTGTTGAGAAATGACTTTCACCGACTGTTTTTTTAGGGAAAGGGTCAGTGTTGTTCGAACTTTCACCGACTTTTTTTTTAATTTAACAGTCAGCGTTGAGAAATGACTTTTACCGACTGTTTTTTTAGGGAAAGGGTCAGTGTTGTTCGAACTTTCACCGACTGTTTTTTTAATTTAACAGTCAGCGTTGAGAAATGACTTTCACCGACTGTTTTTTTAATTTATCAGTCAGTGTTGAGCAGTGAACAACACGGACTATTTTTTCAACTTAACAATCACTGTTGCTAACTGCAGGAATTCATGAAAACCATCAGTGTTGATAACTTTCACCGACTGTTTTTCTTTGAAAACCGTCAGTGTTTATAACTTTCACCGACTGTTTTTATTTGAAAACCGTCAGTGTTGATAACTTTCACCGACTGTTTTTATTTGAAAACCGTCAGTGTTGATAACTTTCACCGACTGTTTTTATTTGAAAACCGTCAGTATTACTCAACTTTCACCGACTGTTTTTTTTAAAAACCATCAGTGTTGATAATTTGCACTGACGGTTTTTATTTAAAAACCGTCAGTGTTTAATATTTAACTAGATATATGGTACTTAGTGAATTTTGCACAGAGAGCATAATGGAGGGAAGTGAAAATTTCAAGAGGGAAGAAAATTTTTCATTATGCGACGAATTTTCTAAGAGAGAACGGTGGAATGAGTAGGATACATAAAGGAGAAAAAAATGAATTTGACACAGTGGGTAGAAATTTTTTTGGAGAAGTGGATCCCACTTGTCAGTGACACAATTTTGTTAAATGGAGATATCCATTAACAACCCATTTCCAATCCGATGGTTCAGATTTATATATGTACAAATTAGTTAATCAATGTACATATAATATGTAAAAAATAAAAAATATATATTTTAAAAAATTTTATAGCTCATATGGCGAAATTATACTTATAGCTATCAATTTTATAGACTTTCATTATTATTTGCCTATTCAACATGTATAAATATTTGTGGACCGTTCATTTTCACACAAGTGATCAATGGTCGATGTGCAATGAAATAATTTCAAATTTGTTTTCAAATGATCAGGGGAAAATATTGAACATAACCAACATAAAAATTATGAAATTTGATTATGTCCGAGCTTCGATCCAATGTGAAGTGTGTATAGCCCTTTGATGTTTCGATATTCCGTCGACTTAATGGATAGGTAAATAAAAATAAAATTTCATCAAACTTTGCTGTAGATAATTAAATTTGGTGATCTTTGATTTCAACGGTTCCGATCGACCAGTAGATGAAGTGTTTACGCACGCCTTCATTAACTCACAAAACAAGAGCTTATGTTCTATGTTTCATAAACTTTTGCTTTGTGAGTTAATGAAGGTGTGCGTAAACACATCATCTGTTGGTCGATCCGAGCCGTTGAAATCAAAGAGCACCAAATTTAATTATCTATAGCAAAGTTTGATAAAATTTTATTTTTATTTACCTATCCATCAAGTCGAAAGAATATTGAAACATCAAAGGGCTATACACACTTCACGTTGGATCGAAGCTCGGATATAATCAAAATTCTTAATTTTTATGTTGGTTATGTTCAATATTATTCCTTGATAATTCTTAAAAAAATTTAGAGTGATTTCATCGTAGATCAACCATTGATTTTATGTGTGAAAATGAACGGTCTGATTTCAAATTTCCTTTTATGTGGATTTTATTATCAATTTTTCTTGTAATTTTTTATTCACTGACTGTTTTTACTTTGGAATCGTCAGTGATGATATTTTCACCGACTGTTTTTATTTCGAAACCGTCAATGTTGAGAATTTTTACTGACTGTTTTTAATTAGAAACTGTCAGTGTTGAAGCCATATACTGACTGTTCGGAGCCGTCACTATTTGTGTGCTGTACTGACTGTTCTGTTGCAAAACCGTCGGTGTTGTTAAAAAATTTCATTTCTTACCGAAAATTTTCTTTGCGCGCCATTCACTTTGAATCTGCCGCTGCTTAGAAAATTTTCGGTTCCCTCTTTTAATTTCATTTTCCCGCTCCGAACACAACCTTCTAATTTCGTTCCCAAATCCATTCTTCTAATTTTATTTCCCAAATCCACCAGTGAGACAAACCCTTTCTCGAGTCTCTCGTTGTCTCTGGGTGAGCACACCTCTACCTCCGCCTTGTTCAAGCACACTTCCGAGCACACCTCGGAGCATGCCTCCACCTTGCATCCCAGCACACCTCCGAGAACGCCTCCGCCTTGCCGTCTGTCTCCCTCTCTGAGGACCGAGCACCTACCGGTTTGATGCATTCTCTCAAGATATGTTATTTTGGTTCAATATTTGCTCGATTTTGTGAAATAATAATAAATTTAAAGGTATATGTGAATTTAGGGTAAAAGTAGTCATCGTCAATTTGGCTTTTGTAAGTATTTACTGCATGCATAATTGTTTTAATTAAGAGTTCTAATTTCGTAAAATTAGTTTGATTAGTTTCATGTTCTATGTCTGGTTGCTATTAGTTTGGGATGCAAAGTTTGTTGTTTAATTGGTGAAAATTTTATGCACACAAAGTGTTCGACAAAATGATTCTGTGCTAATTGGAAACTGGGACTTACAAACATGAACTTCTCTTGAATGATTTGGGAAAGAAAAGTAACATGGAGGTATTCGACATACCAAAAGTATTTCTAGTTCTATTAAGTGACTTATTAAGTCGGGTTACAATAGGGTATTATGGAGAATGTGGAAAAAGGGGAGGGTATATGGAGCTATGTGGTTTCAGTGAGGATGTAATAGATCAACTTTACAAGGTTGCTTCTGTAGATCTTTGCTCCAAAACTGCTGGTCAGATTCTTGCAAGTTTGATCATGAACCCACCACAGGTAATTTGTTTATTTATTCTAACTTAGATGATATGAAATTTCACCTTGTGCAGGATTTTAGCTTTAGCTAATATATGTAATCAATACTCGTAGACATGTCTGGAACTTAGCATTTATCTGCAGCTGTGAATTAAAAACTACAATGAAACTGGACCATCAAAATCCAAGTGATATTCAGATAAAACTGTCCAGTAAGATGTCGAAATCTGAATGGTAATAGTTGATCTTACAAATAATCTTTGTAACTTAACTAACGATGGCACATAAATTGAGTATATAAATTATGTAATTTGGCAGCCAGGGGAAGAGTCGCATGATTGTTCCTTGCTGAAAAGGAGGCGATTATTTCATCCTTAGCAAGACGTGCCAAGGTTGGATATACTTCACTTTGTCTAATAAATTGGTTTGAAAATTTCAATATTATATACTTTGAAGTTTCCAACTATACTAGAGGAGAAAGTGAATTTTTGAAATATTATGACCCCAATATCAGGGTAAAAAAAAATATAATCATATCCGTCCATAAATTTCTTTTGGTTATTTATAGTTTGTAGCAACTTTGTGTTAGTTAGAGCACAATTAATTTTCTTTGGCCATCAGGTCAGTAAATATTTTATTTTCCTAAATTTCTCGTATATGATATGATGTAAGTAAAGTGTTAATCCACTGTGCAAACCAGTATACAATGTAAAATAATAAAGGTTGCAGTATTGCATCTTGCAAAAATTGACAATGTCGGTCATTTCATGTTTTCTATGAATTTCCACTCATGCATTATCTGTGTTTTTATTTTTATTTTTCTTTAGCCTTGCAATCATAGAAAATTTGGAGATGTGAAGAGTCCAGCATAGAGGAAAGATCAAAGGAGCTCAAGAGCAAGTATGAATCTGCTTCCAAATTAGAGAATTATCCAAGATATATGTGAAAATTGCATATTTGCAAAATGACATTTGCTCCAGGTTGACCTGTTATTTCACTATATTTACATTCTTTCCAATTCTTTTCAACTAATTATAACTTCCTACATCACTCATAAGTCATGACTTAGTCATTTTGTTGTGTGGGTCTGCAGAAAAAAGAAGCAGCTGATGCAGCAGAGAAAGCCGACGAGGCCAATGCTAAAATTGTTCAATTAGAAGAATTGATTGTTGAGTACCAGTATTGCAATGTCCATGGTTTGGATAGAAATCGTGAACAGTAGTAGTAGACATTTAAATAGAAATTTTTTTTGTTTAATTTTTGTTGTTGTTTACTGTTGAA
The DNA here is from genome assembly GCA_024447655.1 of Carex scoparia. Classification (NCBI taxonomy): domain Eukaryota; kingdom Viridiplantae; phylum Streptophyta; class Magnoliopsida; order Poales; family Cyperaceae; genus Carex; species Carex scoparia. The sequence goes on along the minus strand of JAJHPE010000025.1, from coordinate 3,473,557 downwards.
TGTTGTTAATAAATATATGTTCTTAATTTATTATTGATGTCTGTTCTCTAAATTATTTGCATGATATTTTGTTTAATGTCAATAAATGTCAAATGGTAATATATGGCTAGTAAAATTATGGAGGCTAGCCGAATACAAACAGAATCATGTCAATTTTTTTATTCCAACACTGACTTTCATTGACTGTTTTTGAAAAATAACAGTCAGCGTTGAGGACTTTCACTGACTGTTTTTGAAGAAAAACAGTCGGTGTTGAGAACTTTCACCGACTGTTTTTGAAGGAAAACAGTCAGTGTTGAGGACTTTCACCGACTGTTTTTGAAGAAAAACAGTCAGTGTTGAGGACTTTCACCGACTGTTTTTGAAGAAAAACAGTCAGTGTTGAGGACTTTCACCGACTGTTTTTGAAAAAAAACAGTCAGTGTTGAGGATTTTCACTGACTGTTCTTGAACCGTCAGTGTAGGGTACTTTCACTGACTGTTCTTGAACCGTCGGTGTAGGTTACCTTCACTGACTGTTTCAATAAACCGTCAGTGTTGGATATCTACACTGACTGTTTTTTACCCGTCAGTAAAGGTATACCTACACTGACGGTGACATTACTGACGCCTCAATAACAGTCGGTGTAGGGGTATTTTAACAGTCAGTGAAGGGGTTTTTTGTACTAGTGACAACTATTTGTTTTTTTTTTTTTTTGCATGTAAATACATCACTCAAAAAGTAAATCAATTAAACGGTTTGAATTCGTCACTTGAATTCTATCAAATAAGTTTAAAAATTGATGTCATATAATACTAATATCATACTAACCGGACTTAGAATTAAGCTATTCAATTAACACATTTATTCAGTAAGAATATTTGGTAATTTTTTTTTTATAATAAGTTAATCGATCTCAGCTCTAAAGTCCTAATTTTTTGTACCAAAGGGCTTTTGTTTTTTATGGTTAGAGAGCTTACCCTCAACTAATAATTTTGTACGAAAGGGCTTTTGTTGTCGGTTCATCATTATATTGTTGTTGTTGCAATCAAGGCGCAAAAAAAGGAAACGCCCTGGAATCTTCCTATAATTAATGAACTGAAAATCAATGTAAAGCCACACAAGGAACACTTGGATGATTGAGTGTAATCACATACTCACGTGGCTGAATGTACATACCTCATATAATATTAAGTGTCCGTGTGTTGCAACGGAGTTTGGAATTATTTTGATTACTTATTTCAAATATATTTTAAGTTTTATTGATTACCATAAAAATAACATTTGTGAATTATCCTCAAATTATTTATTTTCAAAACATTTTCAAATAAACAGACAAATTAAATAAATTTCATAATTATTTGCTAGTTTTACGATTACTAACGAATAAAATATAATTATCCACTAATTTTTAGATTATAAATTTTAAATCTCGCCAAAATAGTTTTCGAATTTCTAAATTGCATGAAGAATAACATAAGAATATGTCTTTAATTTTATGAGTTATAGTGATAAATTAAATTTTGAACTATATAATGATGATATCAAAATAATGCAAACAATATTCTATTTTTCCATAATTGGAAAGGACCTCATTAAAACAAATTAAATTAATTGATTTATTATTATAGTGCATCACATCAATCAAGCGCACACATCCCGAATGACAGATTCAAATCCCGATGTGATCTCGAGCGATAGATTGGAATCGGACGCTATCCATCCAAAACTCAAAAATTGAGTTACTTTAGGAATATTTGATTGGCACATATCGACCTCTTCGCTGTTCAATATACCTTTGCTAAGGACTCATAAAAAAGGATTCAGGACTCGTGTATTTTGGGAGCGGTTTTGGCAGTTTTGAGCGTATTGTTTTGTAATTTTTTTATAAATTAATTTACAACTCCTTTTTGAATGTTTTAAATTTCTAAAATTAACAGACATCTAAATCTATATCCTGACATAATTTCACACTTTTTTTAATTTTTAACCAAACTGAACGATAATTCTTGTGCCTTTCAGTTTTTGTTTATCAGTGACAAAATATCAGTTCTAGAAATTTTGGAAAGTGAACTTTAGAAATACATTATTAATTGTACAATAATCAGAATGGTGTGAGGTTTGTTTCTAAATGCTTATGATGATGTCTTCTATCTATCTGTGAGAGGAATTAGCTTAATTTTTTAGTTTTGATCAGGTTTTGGTTCTGGTTTTAAACAGAGGGTTGTTTTGTAATGCATACATTGGTATTGTGTTAACCTGATGACTGTGACAATGTTTACACTATGTTTGAACATTACTTTGGGGCTTATTTGACATGCCTACACAATGACTTATATGCTGACTTGTTAAACAAACTCATGATCTCCTTATTATGCATATGAAAAGTAATGAGAAGATCAATAAAAACAACTTATTTTTATTTAACATTGGTAAAGAGGGATCTTGTTTACGCCAGGCTCCAAGCTTGCAAATAACAAAGAGACAACAAGAATAGCATTTGCAACAAGGTTTAGATTCAAAATCAAACAACAGGTTAGCAACCCATTTGTATCCATTATTTGAAAAACATTTAGAAATTAATTGCATATTTTGTACTTTCTGCAGCCCCACTCGTTCTTGATTCCATCAAGCTCTGCACCATGTAGTTATCAATCTCAACCTGAGCTGTTGGATCCTTGCCGATCAAAGTCGGTGCAATAATGGTGTTGACATTGTTCACAGCCTATAAAGAGCATTGCAAGAAATTTCAATACCTTATTATATACTTCCATTTAAATCTGATCCCTAAACACTAAAACCTAGAAATACCAACAGTCTCTAGAACAGAGAGAACTTGCTCCTACAAAAGTTATATCTTTAAATATCAGCCAGTAATCTATCTATGTCCTAGAAGGATCAAAATTTTAGCCAGCAATATAGCCATTATAGTTTCTGATATAAGATCTGAACCTACAGTTTTCTAATGCATAAACTGAATTGTATAAACATAAAAAGTAAAAACATAAAATTGACTACACCCAAGAAAAATGCACTAAAGTTGTACATACCGGTTCAAATTTTAATGGAATCCGAATAGATCCACCCTTGCACTTGCCTCTCCATCTCGTTCCACCTATCAATACTTGATTCTTCCACCGCTGTATTTTTTTAATAAATTCAAAAATTATCTCATTCCTGACTACAATTTTAATGGAATCCGAATAGATGCACTTGCCTCTCCATCTCGTTCCACCTATCAATACTTGATTCTTCCACCGCTGTATTTTTTTAATAAATTCAAAAATTATCTCATTCCTGACTACAATTAAACATCATATTCATCCTCAATGCTTCTTGTAGTGCTGTATTTTCTATTTTGCATAATACCTCTTGCAAGGTGTATGTCTAAGTCGTCTTCCCTTATTTTCTTTTCTCCTGGTAGAACCCTTGTATTATGACTGAACACAAGAGGAAAATTAAGTTAGACATACATTGAAAGAGAGATTCTAAAGCTCATTCTCTTTCAATTTTTTTGTAAATCAAGACCTCTACAATATTTTCCTAAAAAGGTGGATAGAACAACCAAAAGAAAAATTAACTTTTGGATACATTTTTGGATTGGGTACAATATTTTAACTTGAATAGAAAGACCAAACAGAAATTTTTTTTGATGGTCGGTCAGCAAGTGCTAACGACAAATATATTGATTAGAAAAAGTTTTATTTACATTTCAGCCTTAAGAAACACATTAATAAAACAGCAAATGCTAATATGGGCCAATAGATACACATTAATAAAATTTCAAGAATTTATATCAGAATGTAGAACTGAATATTCGTAATGCTAAATTTTGTCCTCACACTTACCGGGTTGACTGTCCTTGAGATTCTTCTCTGATTCAGAGTATAGTTGAAAATGCCCCTGAAGTTGCAAAAATAGCAAATGAAAAGATATACCTTCAATACAAAGAGATGTGAATCTGAGATACCTGTATATTTCCCAACCATTGCAATTAGGACCTGATAATTTTAAAAATGCAATAATTACTTGTTTAATATATTTGAGTATCAGTAAATTAGAAATGACTAACAAACATAGAGACTGTGACTTATTCATGCAAATTGTCACAGTAAGAAATGGCCTGTTTGAGTAGAAATAATTAATCAGAAAGATTTTTTGTTTAGTTATCCATTTCCCATTTTCCTTTCAAATAGTCAAACTATATATAACAAAAAAAATACTGTAACTTATTTATATTTTTATTGATTCTTATGGTTGTGTGATTATAATTCTATGATAGTAACTGATCTAATTACCTAGGTGATTGGTGGCGAACTGCAACTCAATTCCATCTTTGGAGAGTTGAAAGGGACACAACATAATTCATGCGTTGTTTCTGTACCATAGATTGTAGAATGACAATGTGAAATGAAATGACAAAAATGCAACACATAAAACACAATTGAAAGGTAATAGTGCAAATATAATGTGCAAAAATTTGAGCTTGTGTTGGTGCAGTTACATTAGTAAGTTGAGAGGTAGGTCCATGTAGAGGAACTAATCGGTGGATGCTCGCACAGATTTCACAGAGCTAAGGTCGAGTTTTATGGTATCAGCATGAGCCTTTGGGGATTTTCCCAATATCAGCGCCTTCTCATTCGACATTGCTTCCATGTTTCTTGCAGCAATTATTACGTGGGCTCCTAGCAGCGCGAGTACCCTTGGCAACTCCTATTTCAAATAAAAAAAATGCTGGTAACCATGATTTCAATAAGGACTGAAATGAAAACTGTGTATATCGGATAATTAACGTGACACTATTTAGTCCTGAGAAAAGAAGGTACTTCCATCAATTTCAGAAAATACTGTAAGCTAAGCAATTGGATAGATATGTAGGGATATATCTGTATATATAAAATTTCACATTCAAACTGCAAAAATCCAAGAGGTATGGAAAAGTATGAAATTGAAAGTAAAACTGTAAAAGGTGGGTATGGTACAACAAATTTAAAATCATACAGCCTGGATGTAATCATTAAATGAAAAGAGAAAGTCCCCAAATTCTAGCAAATTCTGAAGCATGAAGAATAAAAAAAAATGAATCTTAGGTTCTTAATCAATAATCCAGTAGGCAAAAAAAGAAAAAACAAACCAAATTTGAGATCCAATAGAATGCACAAATACTTTTATTTCTGGGTATGGGGAGGAAAAACATTTCATCATTAACCTATCTTATTCTTTTTCTGAAAGGAAAAAAATATGTCTGGCATCATATTTAATGAATCTTAGTAATTTATTTCACTTGTATTTTTCATTAAAAAAAAATGAGTGTGCCTGTGCAGCATCTTAACATTTAGTAAATTTAATATAATATAATGAATAAATTATCAGACAAAAAAGTTCAAAGCAGTGACAATTAACAACTGGCATATAATATAATGAAGAGGAAGGGAGTCAGCGGTGGCGATCGCAAAGGGGAGCATCGAAGTAACTGCGAAAATCTCGAGCCAGAGGAGATATGGCGGCCGCGTGAGTTGTAGAAGCGGCGCGACGATTAGGTTGTGCGACTTTAGGATTTCTCCTTCGGATATCGTAGAGAAAGAGACAAAAAGGTAAATGGTAGCAGCCGTGGAGAGAAATGAGAAAAGAGCAGCAGAGAAGACTTTTCAAAAAACGTGTCTTTACATCGGGAAGGAGAAAACAGCTGGAGAGAGGGGAACCCATTTTTACAGAGCAGTTTTTAGTGCGTACAGAGTTCGAATTTTTTATGGACCAAAATACCCCTACATCAAAGGCAGAGGATTTACTCTGTAAAATTCGAACGCTGATGAGCAGGGGTATTTTGGTCCATCAAAAATTCGAACTCTGTACGCACTAAAAACTGCTCTGTAAAAATGGGTTCCCGGAGAGAGGCGCAACACGTCTTCTGTTTATCTAAAATGAAACCATGAAAATCTATTATTTATGTGGCGAGTTCATTTCAAACTAAATTTAAATTTCTTGCACGCTTGGCTACATTAATAAGATACATAAAATAAAATATTTTTTAACGGCCGAGATTTTCCTGTGTTTTGATAAGTGGCTCAGATTTCATTTCGATAGATAGGTGTTTGGAGGCTAAATTTTTTAACGTGATATTTAGAAGAGTACTGATACTGATAAGAGTAGTAGTAGTTAGGGTGTTGCTAAGTTCACCAAGCGTCTTTGTAAACTTAACTCTAAACTTTATCGAATTGACTTCCACGACGAATTCAAATCATTAAATTTTTTTTACATTATGAGTTAAGCATCTACATTTAAAAATTTTAAAGTTTCGAACTAATTTAGTATAAATTCAAGTAGTCTATAAATTAATTTTAATACATTCATTTTTTTGGTCGTCTTTTAACCACTTGATTCTATACAAAATTAATTTAAAATTTTAAAATTTTCATATATAGACATATCACTCGTAAAGTAAGTAGAAAGATTTTAACGGTTTGAATTTATTTTTTGAATCCAATTAAATAGATTTTAAAGTTGGGTTCATAAATAGGCTTGATGAACTTAAGAATACCCTAGTTCTAGTCTAATAATAATAAAAATCTTCTCAAAATTGCACTCTATAAACTTTTGGGCAAGCTATAATCAAGGAATAAGAGAGGAAAGATTGTTGGGCCAGCTAGAATCAAGACTAATCCCATAAACTGGTAAATTAAATTTGGCGCATACCCAAAATTAGTCCAATTCAAGCTCTTATGTTCTGTCGAATCGCATCATCTGCTTTAAAGTGCAGCAGAGTGCTGCACTTTTAATCTAGTCCGTTAATTTTTTATCGGACGGACAAAATAAGATTTTTGTACGAATTTTAAAGCAAAATTAATACTGCTTCCTCCATCATCCGAGCACTCACTGGCTGAGATTAAATCTGGACCGTCTGAAAGTGCAACAGAGGATACGGATCCATGTTCTGTTATTGATATATCGAATGTCTACTATCAATTTTAAAAAAAAAAAGATATGTCGAATGTAAATTTGCTACAAATTTGTTTTGGTCATGTAAAATTTCGAACTTTGTGAAGGTTATTTGTCAATTATTAGTGCATCTTTCCCCAATGCCTCAAAAAGAAATTGAAGGATATTTGCTGGAAAATAAATTATGACCTCCCGTTCTTATTTTGGAAACAAATATGAGAAGAGGACCATTTAAAGGTAGCTGCCTTTGTTTATTTATTGTTGCTTAGGCGTAATCTCCGATTAAACTCGGGTCGATCCAGCTCCTCCCAAATAACTTAGAGAATCCAACTTTACACTTTGAGATTAAATCTCAACTGATTTGAGATTCAGGCAAGCGTAGAGGCAGTATTATTGGACTTTGAGATTCGTGTCAAGTTAAAAAGAACGGTCCGAATTCATTAATTGTAAAACATTCTCTTTTCAGGTAATGGAGATCTAGAGAAAGTGATTCGATCAAGCACTTGCTCTCTGTTTGTTGGCTCCTGCCGAATCATGTCAACCCGCGTCGGATTCAAACATGCATATATGGTCATAGAAGAAATTATTAAATTTGTGAAATTAAATTATAGGCGAAAACATGTCATCAATCTCTAATGCAATTAATTATGATCGGCGTGTTGACTTATTGCAGTTTGATGTACGTATATATAACTTAATAAGCGACTGTTGCCGACAGGGCGGAACTAAAAAATTTAGTTGGGGGACTAAAACTTAAAATAAATGATAATTATTTTGTAGCTAGTGGGATTTGAACCATTGAGCTCTCATAAATAAAATATAGCCTTAACCACTAGACTACAAGTACACATTTAACATTTTATGAGGGGGCTAAACTATATAAAAAACTTCAAAAAAAATAAAAAAAAATCAATTAAATTTCAACGTACGTGATTAAAAATTTCAAAATCAAGGGGTGCCTTAGCACCCCCTAGACAAAGTGTAGATCCGCCCCTGATTGCTGATGTTGCACATTGACCAACCATTGTATATTTGCATGGTAACTTGTATGTAAAACTTTTGGTACATCACCAAGCTTATATATATAGTTATTTTCATTAGTTATAATATAAATATATATATATATATATATATATATATGTACAGTAGAACTAGGGTGCTCCTAAGTTCACCCAACCTCTTGTGAACTTGACTCTAAAATATATCGAATCAACTTTAAACGATGAATCCAAACTGTTAAAATCCTTCTACCTAATGATTGATGCGCTTACATGTGAAAATTTTAAAGTTTCGAATTAATTTAATATAGAGTCAAGTGATCAAAGGAGTCCAAAAAATAAATGCATGAAAATTAATTTATAAATCTTGAACTTTTGACCACTTGACTCTATATTAAAATAATTATTTCCTTTAATAAATAATAAATTATCAATGTAAAGCCACTCAAGAACAGTAAAAACAGTGTATATAACGACAACAACAGTGTATATAACGACAGCCTACAGCATTGACTTATAATTAGTTATTTTACCTCATATATTTATGAAGAGGGTTGAAATGCACCAATTTTTTTTTTTCTCCAATATACTCTAATATATTCCACAGTATTTATCTATGTTTTTAAAGTCCGAACGGTTGATCTGAACCGCTCAACATGATCTTCATAATAAAATATGCCTGGAGACCAAACTTTATATTTTTTAGAAATTTTTTACTATTTTTTTTCATAGGTACAAAATCATTGTTTTAAGGAGATTCTAGACCATCCGATAAAGTGATATTGTACCTAAGAAAACAAATGGTAAAACTTTCTAAATTATAAAATTTGCTCTCCAAACATATTTTATTATGAAGAACATATTTAACGGTTCGGATCGACTGCACGGACTTTGAAAATAGAGATAAATGATGTGGAGTATATTGGAGCATATTGGAGCACCAAAAAAATAGTGCATTTGAACCCTCCTCTATATTTATATATAAATCAAATAATTATTATTATACTAAAAATAATTATTACATATATGTTTGGCAGGCTATTACCCTATTACCCTCAAATAAATATATAGTTAATGCAAAAAAGAATAAGGAAAAATAATTATGTCGAGTCACCAATTAATGGCAGGCTAAGTTTACTATTTTTATGGATTTTGGTGACTTTTTCTTATTTATACACTTTTTTTAACTCTTAATGTGACCAATATATCATAACTTCCGATTGGTTGTAAGGAAGTTATAATTAATTCTGCCATTTTTGTAGAAAGTGAGTTTTGACTTTGTCATACGAACGATCGAGTTCTCTTTCTAGTAGTATGTGTGTGAGGTGTGTTAATGGCACTCTTTTATCTGTTTGTGTGACCCGTATTGTATTTGAAAACGCAACTAAGAGTAAGATTTTTTTCGTTAACTTATCAGATATGGGTAAGGATAACGATTTTTTTCCATTATCTTACCGGTTTTCGTTTAAAATAATTTTTAAAAATAAAATTGTAAATATAGATATATATTTATATAAACATGATACATGATATGATAAAGTTTTGTATTTTATTAAATTTTCATAATACAAATTAGTTGTATTCATTATTCTTTTTTATATTTTGAAAAATATTTTGTTGATTGAACAAATTGAAATATCAATAACACTTTTTTTATCTGTTTATCCAACTCGTACGTAGCGTATTAAAAAAGACAGTAAAGATAAATATTTTTTTTATCTATTTATCCGACTCGTACGAGTCGTATAAAAATTTCTCTACCTGACCCATATCGTGGAGATTTTTTTATAAACCATAAATAAAAAAATTAAATTTATCGAAACGATATAATTAGGCGGAGTTTTATAAAAACCATAAGGAACGACTTGCCAAGTCGTTCCCCATTTTTTTTTTTCAACAGAACGACTTCACAGGTTGTTCCTGATAATTTTTCACCATTTTTTTTGCTTGGGGAACGAGTTGCCAAGTCGTTCCCCACATTTTTTTTTCATTTTTTAATCAAAAAGAACTATTTTTTAAGAGAGGAACGACTTGCCAATTCGTTCTCCAATATTAATTTTTTTTTTTTTTTACGATTTGCTTATAAATTATAAAATGTGAAAAAAAAAGTAAAACACACAATCAAGCTAGTAAATCTGTTAAAGTAATATTAATTACTAACTTGATATTTCTATACAAAAAATTATATTTCTAGTTATTTAATATTAATTATTTGAATTAAGCTAAGAGCATTTTTCTTCAAAAAAAAATATTAATTATGTGATGTAGAAAACATTGAATATTAATTATTTGAATTAATCTAAGAGCATTTTTCTTCAAAAAAAATATTAATTATGTGATTTAGAAAACATTGAGTATATTGTCATTGTGTAAATATTTTTTTTGGTTCTTTCAACCGATTAAATATCTTTAATGTTTCTTTTCAGAAATTTCAGATTTTATTCTTTCATTTTGGAAATTTCAAAAAAATGTTTTATCAGTGCATTAATCTCCTTCCTTCTTCCTTCTCAGATCAACACTAAATTTATTCCATAAAAAACTAATGAAATTCTTCAAAAAATTCTAAATTTTGAGTATTATATTATCTACAGACTAGCTTTTGCATTATATTTTCTGCTTTCGTGTAAGTTTATTTTTCAATTCTTATTTTTTTTAAGATATAAAATTAAAAATAATATGTAGGTTAATGCAACGAGTATTCTGTTATCTACAGATTGGCTTTTGCATTATTTACTGCTTTCGTCTGAAGGTTGGAGTAACTTTATTTTTCAATTATTATTATTTTTTAAGATGTAAAATTTAAAATGATATTTAAATTAATTGTGAATTTTTTTTTCAGGAAATATCTTAAGTTTTAATAAACGTGTACCATCATTGCGAAATTTTAGACATACCGACATGCACTTTTCCAATTTCTGACTCAACCATTCTTAATTGTTTGACCACAATTATTAAATATTAGGCACAATTATTTGTACCTAATATGAAGCAAATAGTTTTAATTGTACTTCTATCTTATAACTAATGAGGTTCTAACCATTTGAACAAATATGATCCTAATCATATTGTTTCCATAAATTTAATTTTTTTATTTATGCTTTATAAAAAAATCTCCATATCATGACACCCCGCTCCTTTCCCGGAAGCTCACATGTATTTGGTTAAAGTATATATTTGAATATTATTTTATATATATACTTTCTAAATGACGATAACATCGATTGACTAATAGATCCAAGATCACGCTAGAAGGAAAAAGAAGGCCGTACCTATATAGTACTGGTATATACGTACATCGATCCTTTCACATGAAGACAAATTATTAAGCAAATGTTTGACTTGCTCTAATATCTATAATTTTTTTTTCCAGAAGATTCCCTATTTCTCTAGCAGCATTTTTAAATAATGACATGATTTTGGTCCTTTAATTAAAATATTTGATTATTTCTATTACATGAGATATCATCGTTCCATTATTGACCCTAGGTTTTATGTATTCTTATTTTCTTAAAAAAATTATTTACCTTAAATTAATTAGTTATTCAATAATCTTTTGCAATAAATAAAAAGTCCAGTTAGCACCATATTAGCACTATGCTCGCTTCAAATTTATAATAATTGAGGAATCATTATTGTAAAACTTCATTACTTATTTGATATATTATAAGAACCCTGATAATTATCCCCGCAGCACCATCCCTCAATATTCTCCCACTAAAATTCAAAAACGATGAAGTTCCAACCATTTGAATATTTAAATGTAGGGTAGTATTTAACATAACTCATTGTTGTATTGACCATAATTCGAATAAGTATTAATCTCCGTGAACATGAGTATTCATTTTTGCCTCCAATAGCGACAAAACTGTGTCCTTGTACAAATTGACACATTATATTGTATTGTCCCCACACTAAGTCCAAAACTTACTATGGGCGACCATTAAAATATTAACAGAACAATAGTATTTAACATGTAGCATTGATATATTTATCTTGGATAGTATAAGTATTAATCTCTATGATGAGAACTGTATCTACGTATGTAAAAAATATCCAAATTATATCTCCGCACTAATTTTCTTAATTTCTCTGTTTTGTCCCCACACTATGAGGACCACTAATCGGCATCAAACTTTCTGGACCAACCTTTTGAATTTTTTAATTTTTTTATAAATGTTTCATGGGCGAAACCAAGGGCCGAATACTTAATAAAATAAATATTTATCCCTAATTTATGTAATATTTAATTATCATGTAGTTCAAGTATCATTTTAGTATTTATTCATTGGACATAGCAGTGTTTATCCATAATCTATATAGTATTAATCTTTATAGACTGTAGTATTTATCTTATGCATATTAATAAATTTTTTCTGTTTTTAGCAAAATTGTTGATGTTTGATCTTTTTTTTTAGGAGAAGATTAAGATATTTGCCACTCGCTTGCGCCGTAGGGGTTCGGTACTGCTTTTCTCCTTCGTTGCCACTAGCTCGCGCTGTAAGTATTTAATTAGAATTGAATTGATATTGAAACTGTTTGGCATTAAATTGAATTGAATTGTGATTGAATTGGAATTGAATTGGATTGAATTGAATTAAATTGGGATTGAGTTCATTTTAAAACCAATTGGGATTGAATTGTGATTGAATTGGGATTGGATTAGATTGAATTGGGATTGAATTGGATTGAATTGGGATTAAATTTGAATTAAATTGGAATTGAGTTCATTTTGAAATCAACTGGGATTGAATTGAATTAAATTGGGATTGAGTTCATTTTGAAGCCAATTGGGATTGAATTGGGATTTGAATTGTGATTGAATTGGGATTGAATTGGATTGAATTGGGATTGAATTGGAATTAAATTGGGATTGAATTAAATTGTGATTGAATAGTATGCCTTTTAGGTCCACACCCATTCAAAATTAATTCAATAGGGATTAATTTTGAATAGTTCCCAGTTTGGGACTGCTCTTTGAATGCTTTGTCTCATCTTGGATGTAACGAAATGTATGTAGATCTAGTATTTAAGAAAAGTTAGGTATCATTTTTCCTTATTGTTCCTAAAGAGTACGTATTGAATTACATGTCGAAAAACATGTGTTTCTAACACGTACTTGGGAAACTAAGGGGAAATGCTGCCGAATTTTTCTTAAATACTAGATTCACATACATTTCGTCACGATTGAGACATAGCATTCAAAGAGTGGAATAAGGTGGTACACCGGCCCTATGTAAGCCCCAATTGGTAATATTTGAATTGGTGTTGTTTCATTGATGAAAGTTATAATTTAGAACTAATCAAGGCAAGACAAGACAAGGCGAGGCAAGACAAGGGGAAGCGCTCTCTATCTCCCTCTCTGGTACATATGTTTTAAATATAAGTAATGTAGATGCTGCTTGTATACAAGTCCTGTTGCATGGATGATGCAACACTTGATTTGATTTTGTGTTTTTTCCATGACTTGCTTTAGAGGGTCCGTTATCAATTGATGATTTCTGGAGGGTCTAAAGTAAAGATCTGGACTTTTAATTTGTTTGAGTAAAAATTCTAGTGATAGGGTTAAAGTAACGGAATTTGTATTGAATTGAATTGAATGAACTAAGGTGTAGTTAGGATTTGAATCTGATATATTGAATTGAATTGAATTGCATTTATGTCGTGTTTATACAATATCTTATAAATGTGTATATCATAATTAGGAGAAATTGAGGGTGATCATAGTTGGATGTATGTGTGCTAGAGAATTAGACTCGGTTCATATTGAGAAGCTCGAGAGGGATATTATGGTCACAATATGCAAGCTAGAGAAGATATATATTTCCGCCCGGCTTCTTTGATTCAATGGAAAATCTATTTATGTAACGTACCATTTTAGGTTTGGAATTATTTGTGAAACTAATTATTTTTTATCATCTTCACTCTAGATATGGTGCCAAGTAGAAAGAGAAAGGGAAAGGCGACGGCGGGATCCAGAGAAGAGAGTAGTATTAGTAAGAGAAATGTGCGGGGCAGGAATGCATATATTGAGCCACTAGCACATCCGGATTTGTGACCCGTTCTTAGGGTGACGGGACACAGGTAATACTTATTTTTTTCCCTTGTATTGTAATTATACATTAACTGTATTGATTGTAATAATTATTTATATTTGCAGAACTTTTGATGCAGGAGATCCAGAAAATACCAAGCAAGTCAACAAAATTGTTTCACAGATTGTACGCATCAATTATCCTGGCCCGTTTTCTACATACTCTGATTTTCCTGAGACAATTCAGACACTTTGCAAGGCAGAGTTTTAGGTACGAGAAATTTACTTTTATCAAACAACTAATAATTATTACTTGTTAAATTTTTCTAAGCTAACCAACGGCATTACTTTTTCATTATGCATTACAGAGATACTACAAGTTTGCTCAGGAGGAAAGAGAAGATAATGCCTAGGAAGTTTTTAAGAAGGTAGCGGACAAACGGCTACAAGACATGCTCTACAAGGCGAAGATTGAAGCGAAAAAGGCATACGGGGATAATATGCAGGAGTGGAGAAGCATTCGGCGCCTCGCCCGCACGATTGGTCTGATGAGCTGTTTGCGCCGACCCATACAAGTAAGAAGACGGGGCAATTTATTTCCACCAAGGCTCAAAAGGCACATGTACGTAATAGAACATAAGAACTGTTTTATAAAATTCAATTTAAGCTGGTCAAAATATTATTGTTATATCTATAAAATTTGCAGGACAATTATGAGAATGCGATGAGGCTGAAGCATGGAGAGAACAAAAATAACTGGCCTCCATTGGACATAAATGTCTGGTACTCTTCGGCTGTCGATGATCATAATGCTCACGGTGACAATTATGGCCTCGGTGCTCTAGGTAAAAAAACTTTTCTTGAAACCTATAATTTATTTTTAAATTTGTAAGATAATACTAACTGTCTTATCTTTAATGTTCCAGGCCAGACGAGAGCCATGCACCGTGTTGGTGGGTCTAGCAGTACTCCTTCACGTTCTTCCGGGTCATATTCTTCTGCGCCAGCAGCTTTACGCCTTACACAAGAGGATATTGAAGCGATATCTTCTCATGTGATGATCTCGATCATGCCTCAGCTCACCAACATGATCACCGAGCAGATCAGCAGAGCTTTCAGAGCTACTCAGGTACGAAATTCGATTTTTCAGTATGTTTTAATTGTGAATCCTATATCCGAAATCCTAATTATTTAAACAACTGACAGGGAGGTTCGACATCGGACCATGCCTCGATGCCGAATCCTCAGGATGACGACGAGGATGGCGAGGATCTCGGCAGAGATGGTACTCCTTAGATTTTCTTGATTTGACATATTTATCTATGTTATAGTTTAGGTTCAGATATTTATGTTAGCATACTTATGTTGATTGGATATTTATATTTGGTATATTTATGTTTTTGTGATACTTATTCATATTCTTGTTCTATGTGATTGTTTATACGTTTTTAATATTGATTATATGGGAATATCGATGCGATTGTACATCTGATAACAATTCTGAAATGACGAAATATCAATAATAAATAAAACTAATAGAATCAGAACCAATAATTAAAAAAAAACAACAGAAACAAATCTATTTAAAAAAAATAACTATCAGCGACCGGTACACAAAGTATCAGAGACCAGGTTCTACTCTCTGATACTAAAGGCATGAGCGACCGGCGCCTTAGTTATCTGCGACCGGAAATAATGGTCTCTGATACTCAGGGTATTAGCGACCAACAGGTCTGGTCGCTGTTAACTAAACATGACGTCACCATACACTTGCAGCAACCAAAGTAATGTGGTCGCTGATGATGTATCAGCGACCGGGGTGACGTCATTCAGCGATCGGTGACGTCATCCGAGAAGTATCAGCGACTATGGTTTCAGAGACCGGTGCATCAGCGACCAAATATATTATCAGCGACCGTTTTCACCTGTCGCTGATAAACCTTTCTGCTGTAGTGACTACTGATGTTGAACACAACTTAGTTAAAATAGTAAAAAAAAATGAATAAAAATTAAACACTATTATACATTTCTACTGCAATAATAAAAATAAAAAAAAAGATCTTGCAATTGCACGTTTATTTTCCCACAAGCAGAACAAGACGGCCGGCTTCCATCGCCTTTTAAATAATTGATTTACATTAGCATATATAAATAGTGAAAAATACAAATTGAGAAGAGAAAACAGGCATAATCAAAGCCTTAATTATATGAAGGTTTCGCTCGCAAATAAATCACAAGAGGCGTTACTGAGCCTTACAAATGGATGTTTCTTTTGCAATGCAAATTTACTCTACCGGTAAAAGTAGACGAAAAATGATTTCTCGTGCATCGTAATTAGACAAGTCTATATCAAACACATTCAAGAAAACCAAAAAGATTCTGCCCCAAATTTGAGAAATGTTTCGTACGACCACAATCTATTATTTTCTTTCACAAAGTATATGTTGTTACGTACGTACAAATTATTAAGTGAACCGTGGGATAACTTGAACAAATTATCTATTGGAAATCCAATTTCACCTCAACCACAAAATAATTATCACCAAACCTATTCCCGCTAACTATAATAAGGTAATTTAAGAAATAAAGGTTGCTAATTAATTAGGGTATGTTTGGATTGTGTAAGAATAGCTAGAACAGCAGGCTATTCAAGAATATATAACTGCTATTCGGAATAACAATATGCATCTAAATGACATTTTTTGCTGTTCGGAATAGTGAGAATAGCTGTTAATCTTTATTCCTTGGAAATATTGGAATAGCTACTATTCGAAAGTGTGAATAGAGAAAAAAATATTTATTACCATCACAGTTTCGAAATGATAAAATTGACATCACTTATTTTATCTCTACGTCGTGACAATTCATTTGAGACCACACTTGCCTATCTTCTCTCTTAATAAGCACATTGTTAACACTATTATTTATCAGTTGCAGCTATTCACTATTTCAAATGTACAATCCAAACAATATTTTTACTATTCCGAATAGCACCATTTTCACACTGTTATGAAAAACACTATTTTTTCACTATTCTTATCTACTATATATTCTAATCAATATCTATTCTAACTATTCTAGAGTGCATCCAAACGTACCCTTAGTAATTTAGGTAGGGTGGACCCACATTGATCTCGGAGGTTCTTTCCCTTGATTTTAGCTAAAAAATTCTCCTTTTTAGACCAATTTCCGGATAGCCAAATAGGGAGAGAAGTCATACAAAAGAGTCCCACATGTCATTGACTCAATAGAACCCTCATTGTTTTATTTTAATTTTTGGATATATTTGGTTTATGATGAGCCTCAAGTTTTCTCATGGTTTGGTCTATTTAGTATGAGTGTATCTAAAATTAAGGTCACATTAAATGAGGAGTTCAAATTAATTCAAATGGTGCGTTCAAATTAATTCTCATGGTTTATGATGAGCCCCACTGTTAGGATTGTCATCAACCACATCCAAGTTGTACCCAAATGTGCGTTAAATCTTGTAAAATAAATATAAAATAAATTTTATTTTCACTAAATTCAAATCTCATTTTTGTGAATTTAAAAAAAATTAGGTTTTAAGACAATAAATCGACCAATTTTCTAAGAAATTAATTTGAAAATCCTATTAAAGGATCCCCAAATTTTTAGTATCTAATACCAGGTTGAATCCATGTATTGAGTACTTCTCCTTTTATTGACCTAACTGGAGAGATTATATATGTCTGGTACGCTTCATTAAAGATAACCATCCCCGAATCATGACGCCAAACCGCCCTTTTGTACTTTTCTCTCTTCTCTGTTTCTAATACTCGAGGAGGGGAAAAAAAAAAAGGTCGTTGCTCCATAAAAATTTCTTTGCTGGTTAGAAAATTGGTATTTACATCTTATTTGGTGCTTTTTACATCTCATTTTTTTTTAAATTATTGAAGTCAACATCTCTCTAAAATTATCGTTTATTTGCTTTGCAAATAACAGAAAATATTCAATGAATGGATGGTGAGGATTACAAGAATACTGTAATTTGTTCTTACAGTATTTTTTTTTTTTCCAATCATGTTTTCTTATCCTCTTTATTTTTTCCATCTTTTATCAACGCATGAGCTTCCTTAAAAAATTAAGAAGAATAAACAAACAAAACCAATCAGCATATATCTTACTTCATAAAGCCAGAGAGTCGGGACCTCAAAAATCTCAACTAAACTTCTCGAACTAAAGAACATAATAATTTTGTTTCATAATAGAAGTAAAAAAAAGTACATCGAAAATGCAACAACAAATCATTACCGACTGCAGTATAATAATAACACAATTCAAGAAAATCAGGTCAAATTTATTACACACCATAACAAAAGCACCAGCAAAAGGGAAATACATTACGAAAAAGAAAAAGAAAAAAATAACAACAGTTTTACACCATTTGACCAATAAATAAATGCTTATTACAACCAGTAGCGCAGCATCATTTATTTGAGCCAGTATTCAATCACCCTGAGGACGGGTTCTTTTGGAAGCTTCTTGAGTTGCTCCTTTATCTTTCTCACAAACTCTCTATTACTCTCGTTATAATCAAAATACCCCTTCAACTCCATCTCCTTGAGTTGTACATATCCTTGAGTTGTACATAGTGTAAAATTGAACATTTTTATTTGCTATAAAATTAAACAGTTTTTATTTTTCATTTTTAAATGAAAATATTTAAAAACAATATTGAGAACATAGTGTATGGTTGAATATTTTTATTTGGTATAAAATTAAACATTTTTCATTTTCTATTTTTAGAGAAACATATCAATTAAGATCCTAAAAATATTAAAAAAACACTGTAGCAGACCGCCCTCTCAGAAGGTGGTCCGTTAAAAAAAATTTGAATATGATCGCCCCCTGGGGGTGGTTGGGTCATTTTAAATTTTTTTATTTTAAAATTATTTTTATTAATTTTTTTTGGTTTATTAATAAAAAAAGGGGTTTTAACCGTAATAATTTTTAATATTGAAAACCAATATGTATTTGTCCATTTAGTTATAATCTAATCCGTACTTAAATGATATAAATTTTAAATATATTATTTTTTGGTTTATTAATAAAAAAAGGTGTTTTAACCGTTATAATTTTTAATATTCAAAACCAATATGTATTTGTCCATTTAGTTATAATCTAATCCGTACTTAAATAATAATAAACCGACACAATATGTTAGGTATACGTGTCGGTTATTTAAAAACCGATACAAAATATTTTTAGTGCCATTTTTTTGAAAATAACTGATACAGATTTCTTTACGTATCGCTTGTCACAATTATGTGACACAAATGGGACGACACAGATTGTGATTTTTCCACTAGTGTGGTCAAATTAATCGGGTCAAGCAAATTAAATAGGTTGCTTGTATACCCGTAATATTTCATTTAATTTATATACTCTACTATATATTTGTGTGTGGAACAAATATATCTAACGGTCTAAACTATATATGTCCATTCAATCTTAACGAAATGGTCAGGTTAAAACAACTTAATATATATAGTATTATTCCCTTCGGTTGTAATCGGAACCGTCAATAACATTTCTATTCAAATAAGAGAGGGACAACTTTTATGTCCGTCGACCATGAATTGGTCAGATTGTTTTAAAAATGGACATATAACTTAAATTTATGTCAATCTCAAGGTATGACATGAATTGAAGTTTTATATCTAAACTTGTATACCTTGAGACAATTCTTCAACGGAGAAAGAGAGGGAGGAATGCAGCAGATCTGAGAGGGAGTAGGTTGTCAGGAGGCACCAACAAGGCTTCACGACTTCATCAGGTTCTCCATATTGGAATCATTAAGGGCGTGTTCAGCTACATAGTGGGCAGGAAAATGGACACAGGAACGAAAATATTTTGAATTGATTTTTACTATTCACGTGGGAAAAAAAATTCACTCTGAGGGCGTGTTTGACTGTCAAGCGGGAACGGAAATGGGTTTGGGTTCGGGTCTATTTTGAATGACCAAGACACTATTCTCGTGGGAAAAAAAATTCACTCTGAGTGAATTTTTTTTTCTCATGAGAACAGTGGCAGCCAAGCATGCCCTGAGTGATTTTTTTCCCCACATAAACAGTAACTTTTGAGTTGCAACCGAACTGATCCTAAATGTAAACAAGGATCAAATTGGTCAAATTCTCTCTATGTTTTCAATTCAATTCATATTGACCAACGAGTTGCTCTTTCATTTTAACTTTTTAAATAAAGATTTATATAGATATACATTTATCTCATATTCATCAAACTAACCTTGAATTAGTAAAAGGAAGAAATAAAAATTAAAGAATATACAAAACAAGAAAAATCAGCATACTTCTTACTTCAAAAAGCCAGTGAGTCGGGACCACTAAATTCTCAAATAAACTTCTCGAACTATAGAACATAATAATTTTTTCATATTGGTAAAAAGAAAGTACATCGAAAGTGAAACAAAAAGACAAAATATTACCGTATAATAACCATATAAAAAAAAAAATCACGTCAATTTATTACACACCATATATAACAAAAGTATAATAATAACACAACTACACATGTCAAGGGATCACCTTCTCTGGGGATGCACATATGAGCGACGGTTCTGGACGGGACTGCTGGCACATTATAATCTCAGCAGACTGAGTTGCATTTCGATATATAGTGGGGGCCTGGGGAGAGGCTACGAGTGATACAACCTACTCACAGGGGGTGGTGCGACAAGGTATGGGCTGCAGGATGCTGAACACTATGGCGTGAAAGCAACAGACGTACCTTCACATAGGCATCCAAACCGGCACACATCTTGATTGCTGAAACCACAACCGACGACTTCCACAACTGGTCATGGTTTGCATAGGAGCGGGGCGAGCCCAGCCAAGGGACGTCGGGTGGGAAACCATGCCAGTGAATTTTGTAAATGGCTATCGGTGCTACAGGGTAGTTAGGAACAGAGATAAGGGGATACGGGCAAACTAGGATAGTGCCCATGTAAAAACAGTGTAAATAGACGTAGGACATGTAATTACCTTTTATTTAATCAAAATCTGTTCGCGGCACTTGCCGTCTAAGCCCTAAAAAAAAAAATACACAAGTCAAGAAAATTATGGTCAATTTATTACACACCATAACAAAAGTATAATAACAACACAACTGCACAAGTCAAGAAAATATGGTCAATTTATTACACACCATAACAAAAGTAAAAACACAACAGAAGTCGTGAATTATCAGGTCAAATTATTACACACCAACAAAAGTGAAATAAAATACATTAGGTAAAATGAAAGGAAGAAATAACAATAGTCCCTTAATTAATTCCAAACCGAACATTTTACACAACTTGACGAACAAACAATCGCTTATTACAACCAATACCGCAGCATTATATGTTGAGCATCACTTTTTAATCACCCTGAGGACGGGTTTATTTGTAAGCTTCTTGAGTTGCTCCTGTATATTTCTCACAAACTCTCTATCACTCTCGTTTTCACCAGAATACCCCACCACCTCCATTTCCTTGAGTTGTACAAGAAACTTCAACCCCGACACCGATTTTAACCCACCCTTCCTGATCTTTAGCAGCTCAAGTTTTTGCAATGCTGTCCTTTCAATTGACACCGATTGAACCTTATCTAATTCTTCAAGAATCATTACCTGCAGTGTTGGAAATGTATCCTTGCCAAAGCATAGTTCCTTCATATTTTCTTCAAACGAGTGATCCAACTTGGGCTGTAGCTTTCCAATGACTTCAATATCTTCCGTTAGGTAAGTGCATTTCAAATGTATCTTCTCCAAATTCTCATGGGAACTGATCCAATTAGGTAATTTGCCAATACAGCCTTCTAACTTTAGGCTTTGAAGATACTTGGGTGGGGATAATACAGATTCTAAGCAACACTTTAGCCCTAAATCATCTGCCTCTTTAAGGACTAACGACGTTAAGTGCTTAAGCTCATCAATCACCTCTGCTAATGTTTTCCCATTCTCCTTGGTGAAACCACTCACTGCTAACTTACGTAGATTGGTAAGATTCTTTATCTCCTTTGCTAAACTCTTGCTCCCACCAATATCAATGACGCCAAAAGTATTTAGGGACCTTAATTTACCTATTCCTTGAGGAACCCTAACCCCACCTGAAAAATGGTCTCGATTTTTTTGTTCTAAAAGCATACAAGGTAACATAAGAAATGTAATACATAAACAACTGAAACATCTAACACCACGTGAAACAGAATTTTTCCCTTTCAATTGACAGCAACATATATTATCTATCGAATCCTCACATGCGATACTAAATATATGATCAAGATAGAAATCCGATATTGGTGTTGGGAAATCAATAATGTGATCTGATCCTGCGCGTAGATAGCTTAACTTGTGTAGCTTAGTAAGTCCTGTTGGTAATCGGACTATTTTTGTGTTTCTAACATCAAGAGTCTCAAGTTCACTAAGCTTTCCCAATGAATTTGGGAGTTTTCTAATTTTTGTCCCCCTAAGACCTAGGTACTTTAAGTGACGGAGTTTACCTATGCTCCTCGGATCTTTGTCATTCAAATTTATAGTGCCTTCTAAATCTAGCACTCTTAACAACTTCATTCTAGAATATTTAAGATAGTCTCCAACCTCTCCAAAGATGGATAAGGATCGCATGTGGGACAACTCCACTCTTTCCAGGACTTTGGTCCCACTTTGCATGGTCCACCTGTGATGACAAGGTGTCTCACCTTATCTGTCATGGAAATGAGTTCTCCATCTTCAAGCACCGACACCATACTCTCATCTATAGCCTTTCGAAGAATCAGTTCGTATATTATGTCATGAATGTCACATCCTTTAACATCTCCATTGACAATTGTGCTCATTTGTGAAGGTTCGATTAAGCTTCTCCCCATGAAATCATGAAAATATCCCTTTTGCATCTCCTCTGTCTTCTTTATACGACCTTCCATTACATATCCATCAGCCACCCATCGCCTAATTATCCTTGATCGCCTTATTTCCTTATGATTATGAAAAACACTTAGATACAATAAACTTGGTTTGAGATGGTATGGCATGCCATCATAACTAGAAGTTAGAACAGTCTTCACCACCCCTAGCTTCGGGTTATTGGTAAGATCAGAACTAAGTTGTTTATACATTTTCATCCATTCATCACTTCTTTTTTGTTTGGTGGCCAGATAGCTACCAATAGTTACAATGGCTAGTGGTAATTTACCGCAACTTTCTACAATTAAACCTGCCTGGATCTCCATGTCCTTGGTCACGCATTGTTCCCCCACATCACTATTCTCTTCTGTTGTCTCAGTGCTACTTGGAACCATTTTTCATGTTACACTTGTTTTCGTGGAGCGGTTCTTCTTTAATTTCCCTATCCTCTTCCTCGGTAATAGTGTTGGTTATGCATTGCTTCAGTTCTTTACTATCCCCTTCTGTTGTCTCAGTGCTTGTGGAACCATTTTTAATGTTACACTTGTTTTCATGGGGCGGATCTTCTTTAATTTCCCTATCCTTTTCCTCAGTAACAGTATTGGTTATGCATTGCTTCTGTGCTTTACTATCCCCTTCTGCTTTCCTATCACTTTCTGTTGTCTCAGTGCTTCTGGGACCCTTGTCACTCATAAGACGATATTTAGCGGCCTTGTAAACTGATTTGAAAAAGAGTTCCAATGCGTCTTTTTTGGAAAGTTCCTTGATCTTATATATATTTTCATCTGAGTGAGATATTTGTTTTGCCAGAGTTTTATTACGTGTGGTTACTATGATTTGTCTCCCAATGTTGGGAGACAGCACATCCTTTATTATATCCCATTCTGACTCACTAGACAGGTCATCTAGTACAATCAAATACTTCTTATCTTTTAAATATTCTTTTACCCTTTTCTCCAAACTTTCTTTTGTTTTGTTGGATGATTCTTCTGACTTCTTCTTATTATCTTCCGTTATTTCCCTCTTATCATCAACCGCTTTGGACAAAATTTGTTTGTCCAGGCTTTCGATAAATTCATCCTTGTTGAATGGATGTTGGACAGTAACCCAAGCAAAATGATTATTGAACTCATTTCTTAGTTCTTGGCAGCCATAGACCTCTCTAACAAGAGTGGTCTTTCCAAGACCACCCATTCCTACCACTGATATAACTTTCCCTTTACAAGGCTCGTCTTGTTCTCCATGCTTCTTGAGAATAAGATCAACCAGATTTTTCTTCGGCTCATTGAGACCTACAAGTAAATCTTTTACATTGGCAATCAATTTGGTTGAGGCACTCTCATCGTATGTGCGATCACTAGTGCCCTTCTTTATCAGCTCATACCTAAGGTTTCTCTTACTCACATCCTCAATTCTAGTTTTCAGCATCCGAATTTTTTTGCAATATCATCTCGTTTATTCACTGAGCACATGACATGTAGGCAACTATTTTTCGCCAGATGAACAGAAGCCTCCTGGAGACAATCCTCCACATCAAATGCTAACTCTTGGACTTGCTTGACCCATATGTTCACCAGCACGTCCTTAACGTTCTCTGTTTTCGCAACCTGTAAGAAGCCTTGCATCATCTCAAATTCTTCCTTGATGAAAAATAACTCTTCTTGGACCCCTAGCAGTAAACCAATTTTATTTGTGATGGTTGTTACTGCCGTTTGAACTACCGAATTCAATGCAGTATTAGCTACGCCTATAGCAGCTGCCTCCATTGATTTCTGCTAATGGCCAATATATCAACTTTCTCTACAGATGAAAATAAGAAAAGCACACTTGAGTCAAAATAAACATCATTACCTAGTTCCTTAAGTAATTGAACTGTTATGTTATGACCCAAATTACTATTAGGGTCCGTTGGACTTTGTATCTTTAATTTGTAGTATATGTATTGACTCTTGTAAGAGAGAGAACTAAGTTTAATAAATATCAATTTCAGTTGTCTCTGTCTCTTGCTCTCTTCCTCTTCTCAAACCCTATAAAAACCTAACAAATTGGTATCAACAAAAAGAGTTCTTTAATTTGAAGACAAAACAATTTTCTTGATTTTGATTAATAATTACCAAATATAAAATAAATTCAGCTAAATCTCTTAATCTAGTCCATGTTAAAGACCATGCATATAATTTTTTTTTTGCTTTGTTTCGCTACCAAGATTAAGATTTTTGAAGCGTATATGAGGGATATGGTTTAAAGAGTAAACAAATTTCCGTGAAATTATAAACAGTGCTGTGTCCACCAACCTTAAGAAAAAAGAGTAAACAAATTTCTTATTTTAATTTCTCTTAAGATTTAATGCTGTCAATTATTTAAACTAGAAACATTTATTTTCGTTTGATATTTTAAATTTTGTAACGAATATCTCATGTCTAAATTTTTATAATATTACAAAGTAAAATATGATATGTACATTTTTGATAGAAGTATAAAACACCTACAAGCTTAAAAAGAGAAATTGGTGAAACTAATGATGAAACTTACGGTACATTTAAGAAAATTTAGTGATAAAAAACAAGGACGTTTATTAAAATTCAAAGAGAAGTACAAATATTGTGTTCTAAATTTGCATCAAATATTCATATGCCTCATTAATCCTTATATTTTTTTAAAAATATAAAGTACCTCTCTAAATTTCTCAAAGAGTTTTGGTTTGAATTTTTATCATAAATTGGATATAAAATAGTCGTGTTCCACACCTTTAATACCTGTAAATCCTACTTCTTCAATTTAGTATAGATGACTTCAATAGAAACGAAGTAGTATTGAAATTTTCATATTGTAAAGAATTTATTCACCGAGAAGAATTCATTAGGTGATACTAAAAAATAATTAGCTAATTGTCCTAATTTATCATCAGCGCCACCCATTATTATTTAAGACTTCAGAAAAAATAAAAGAAGACAACTAAGAAAAAAGATATAGCTAGAAAGCTAAAGGAATCGGTATAAGGAGGGCTTGATTGTTACCTGGTTAGAGCTGTTTGTGATTGTCGAAGCTGTCAATATCACCTGCCCTCTCAGCTGTGTGAAGTGAGATAGAAGAAGGCAACGATATTTTCACACGGTCTAATTGGATTCTCATCAACTTCCTACGCTTTTAACATTTTTTTTTTGAGGGAGTTTTTTCTTCGTCAAATCGTGCCGCCTTCGTTGAACTTGTGTTTATATTGGTGGTCTCCCCGATCAACAAAGGAGCGAAAAATCACATTCCATTTCTCGTTTGAACAAGAAATCTCCCATTCCGATTAAAGCCTGCAGTATCACAATATATTTTTATGCAAAGTCACTATATAATAATTTTTACTTTTGCTTGACATGTCAATTTGATATGTGTTTCTATATGACATCCAGGGGCTGACATAGAGGGAGGGGCATGAATTGGGTTTAAATCCATTAACTTATCGAGCACTAGATAAATTAAAAACAATCAATAAAAAAGAAAAAATAATATATTCATACATGATAAAAACAACATAATGATATTATTTTACATATTAAAAAACAACAAAGTTAGTCCATAGGAGACTTTTGAACTGATCTAGCAGACTTTTTAATTCTAGAGGGGCAACACAATTTCCAAGGAGGGATATTATTCAACTGAATTTTAAAATCCGGGGTGGGGGGTGGTCTAATTAACCATTTCGATCCACATTTAAATATGTGCAAATGGGTTTTAATATGTACAGATCTAAACCCTCCCTCATTATGTGAATATAAGTTGTTTGCATGAATCTAAATGTAGATCAGATATTTTAGACCGGCGGACATTGCACCGAACTTGGTGCGACGTCTCTCAGAACACCCCTGTTCTTGTTTCTTCTATTATTCACCTCACAGAAATAATAATATCTGATTAATTCTTCTATAAAGGTGTGTGATACGTGTTAGTGTTATGATCTAGAAGTCAACTATTTATAGTTGTATTCTGTATTTTGTTCATGAAATTAAAGAATCATTTGTTCCTTGAGTGTTTGATTATATTATGAATTGTTTAGGTTGAGGACCTGAACTGTGGAACTCTATAATAATTAAGTAATAAATACTCTAAATGTCCCTAATCTTGGTAAGTAAAAAGGAACGCTATTTACTAGTAAAAGATTAGTATGTGGATTGAATGATGATCATGTTCGCGAGATAATGTGGTAAGGAGTTACCAAATTTAATCACATAAATACGATGGAGATCGGGGAGATTGGACATGACCCAAAATGAAACATAATATGGATTATGTTAGTGTCATTAATGTTTCATTTGTGTCTTGAATTCTTTGGTATGAGATGATTATTTTTCCTATATGAGATTTATGTATCTGTAGGTGTTATCCAACGTTGACCGTAACTGGCAGCTATACAGATAATATCTCAATATATGTTTCTTGTGCGGAGGAAAATATATTTATCAAGAATACCAGTGTACCTCATATTTGATATATGAGTGATGATATCTCTGGGCCCCTTGATGGAGTAATAAAGTATGCATGCAATTATGATCAAGTAGTTGATCATTATTTACTAATTACTTGGAATCAAGAAAAGAATAAATTTGTAAGGATGACACTCTCCTACCTTGAATTTATTCATGATATCATGTGACACATGAATTGACACAGTCAATCAAATATTGTTTTAGGATCATGGTATTGTAGTGGACATATCATCTGTGTCATTTGGACAATCATAATGTATATTGCTAGATACCTCTTATAATTTATGGAATCAAAAGAACTTTTAATTCTATTGCCAATGTGATATAGATCCTACTGGGTTACACAAAAAGGGATTTAATTGGAGAAATTTATTTTACTATTATTAGATAATTATAAAATAAATGTCATGGAGATGACAACCTTAAATCTAGATGAATTTATGTGCATGTGAGACATGACGTATAAATTTGCATCTCAACATAACGTGAGGAAAATTAAATTGATTGGCCCAATTAAAATTCATTGGATGTTTTATTTGTGGACAATTGATATATATAAATAGAAGAGAGTAAAAAGGCCAATGTTGGGACCATTTAACATATGAGTCAAGTCCATAAGTTTGTCAATTGGCCCATTGGCCCAAAAATTACTACTCATAATGTTAACCCTAACTTTTGAGTATAAAAACACTCCATTTGAGGTATTTGGGGTAGCCACCTTCTCACTCTTCCATCCTCTCATGTGTTGAGAAAAAGCTCTACTAATCTCATCTAATAGTTAGCTTGAAGAAGAAGTAGAGCCATAGATTTAAGAGTTTGAATTTAAGTAGTACCTCTAGCAAGGAAAACTTAGATTCTCTTCTCGAATCCTTGGTGGATACTAGTGGAGGCTTTCTTGTTTGGAGGCAACAACACTACATCTCAAGTCCCTACTTCTTGGTTTAGATACCAAGATTTGAGGTATAAAGTTTAAACAAGTTAAATTGCTAAATAAGGTTCATCGTTAGTCAAATAAGTAGATCTATGTTTATTTCTTTGAGTTAAATTTTTGAAATTTACTCTTGTATGAAACCCATATTTCCTTCAATACGTACCTTCTCGGGCTTAGGTACGTACGTCGAGATTAAGGGTGAATCGGGTTTTTGGGCTCGCCCCGCTACAAGGGAACGGGCCGAGCTCAGAAAAGTGGGGAATGTTTGAGATATTCGGACTCTTCCCTATACGATATCTCGCTTAGTGAAAAGTCCAACCCCTGTGAAGTGAGGCTTTTGGGTTTATATAGGTCCCTCCTTAACCGTCATTTCGTATTGTCAGAGCAGTTAAGGGAGTTCGCATAAGGGCGATAACTCTCACATGGTCCCGCGGTGACAATATCCCGCCTGTTATATACGGCTGGGGGGTGTCAATGGCACCATTGTACCCGTTTAACTGACCCGTACCGTATCCGATAAGACGAGTACTAGTAAGATTTTTTTTTCCGCAAATTTATCGGATACATGTATGGGTAAATATTTTTTTTCGTTATCTAAACGGGTAAGGGTACGGATAAAGCCTATTTCGTACTCGTTACACGATCGGGTAATTATAAAAGAAAAATTATATATATTAGATATATTAATTGGAATTAAAAAGAGTACTTTAATTAGTTTACTTGTGCTTAGCATGATAAGATTTTTTTTCTAATAAAGTACTATGCATGTGTCAAATGAATGTATATATTTTAATATTTTATTTAATAAATAATAAAAATAATTATTATAAGAGTATTATCCGTTATTTACCCGCTACATTTTTGTTATCCGACAACCATAATGGGTAAGTGTAGGATACCGGTAAGATAATTTATAGCGGGTACGGGTAAGGTACAGACAAGAACAATTTGTAACGGGTATGGGCAAGAACAATTTGTAACGGACACGGATATGAAAATGCTTCCACCCGACCCTTATCGTACCCGTTGACACCCCTAGATATGTACGGCTAAGAACCCACCTGGGCCTGAGGTCACTTATTTTGTTTATTGGACCCTGGCCTTGTTCGAGTGATCCCGGGGTTAAGAACCCACCTGAGCCTGAGGTCACTTATTTTGTTAATAACGGGCTATTCATTGCCCATAGGGAGTACTAAAAGGGCCTTAGTTCATGGCCCTATCATTTGCCGTCGAAGCCAGAAGGCATGAGTTTTGATGTATTTTGGCTTGATATTGTCGCCTATTTTGCATCCTATTACTTTCGGTCTTTTGAATTTTTAAAGCGCTTTTTGGCTTGTTATTCTCGCTTATTGTGTGTTCTTGTTGTTCCCGGACTTTGAATTTTTAAAGTGTCGATGTCTTGAATATACACTAAGAGGAGGCCCCCGTGGACAGATAGTTCCACATAGGGAGGTACCAGGTGGAGTTGGGCCCTTCAATGTTAAACACTTCGAAAGAAGATACCTCGATCCTGGACTCGGGTACCTCCATAATGATCACGGGTTGGTCTTTATCTAACTTACCCGCGGCTCCTAGCTTGGACAGGGCGTCGGCTTGACAGTTTTTGTTCCGAGGCACATGCACTATCTCGACCTTATCAAATTGCCCCTTGAGATAATGAATGTGTGCCCGATACCTGCGCAACTTATCATCAATGGCCCGGTTTCCCCATTAATGCGCTTAACTGCTAACTTTGAGTTGCTTTGTGCGGGGAGAATTTCTCGGGCGCTCAATCCCTTTGCTAATTTTAAGCCTGCAATCATCGCCTCGTACTCCGCTGTGTTGTTTGTTGGAGTGAATTGGAAATGAAGTGCGTAATTCATGGTTTCGCCCTTGGGCCCCGTTATCGAACTCTGATAACTCTAATGCCTAGGCTAGCAATCTTCTTGACGAGTCAAAGTTTGTTAAGGTCTTCCGAGTGGTACGCCCATGTATAGTTTAACGGGATGGGATTGAAAATAAGGCCTCGGCTTCCTAGCTGCAACTACTAGCGCATAAAGCTGCCTTCTCAACCTAGGTATACCTAGTTTCAGCATCTCGTAGCACATGAGACACGAAGTAGATCGGCCGTTGATCCTTTTTTTTCTTCTCGAACCAAGGCTGCACCGACCGTGTGAACAAGCTGTCGCTATGTGCGGTACCAAAGTTTCTCCTTCTACTTGGTTGACTTAGACATAGAGGTCTTGCCAAATATTCCTTGGCTTTAGCGAACGCTCGGGGCACATTCTTCAGTCCATTCAAATATGGCCGACTTGCGCATGGCCTTGAAAAAAGGAAAACACACATCCCCCCATTTGGCAATGAATCCGTTTAATCTTTGCTAGCCTTCCAGTAAGAGATTGTAATTCTTTAATGTTCAAAGGGGCCTCATGTGAAGAATAGCTTGGGACTTGGAGGGATGTATTTCAATTCCTCTCATGGATACCATGAACCCAAGAAACTTTCCTCACGTTAAGCCAAAAAAGCACTTCTTAGGGTTCAATTTCATGTCTACGCTGTTCAATGTCACAAAAGTCTCCTGCAAATCTCGAACATGCTCCGAGTCTGTCATGCTTTTAACTAGCAGATTATCCACGTATGCTTTCATATTACTCCCAATCTGTTTATCGAATACTTTGTTCACCATCCACTGGAATGTGGCCCCCGCATTGCACAATCCGAAGAGCATAACTCGGTAACAAGACATACCAAAATTGGTAGTAAACGTGGTTTTATCTTCATCGTCTGAATACATCCAAATTTGGTTATACCTTGAGAATACGTCCATGAAACTGAGAAATGCATGTCCCAAAATATATAAAATCCACCAACTGATCAATCTTGGGTAAAGGAAGGGGTCGATAGGGAAGACCTTGTTAAGGTCTGTGAAGTCGATACATATTCTCCAATTGTCATTCGACTTCTTCACTAAAATCAGATTAGCCATCCATTCGGTGCATTCGACCGGCCGTATGAACCCTGCTGTTAAGAGCTTCTCAACTTATTTTCTTACTGCCTCGCGCCTTTCGGTACCCATGTTCCTCTTCTTGTGCTTAACCAGTCATGACTTAGGTCGAATATGCAACTTATGTTCTGCAATTGTCTTGGGAATTCCGGGCATGTCTGCCCCCGTCCATGCAAAAGCACTTTGGTTGGCCCGAAGGAATGTTATTAGATCATCCCTTGCCTGTCCCTGTATTGCTCGACCCGCATTGATCAACTTCCCTTCTTTGAGTATTATCTATTCAACTTCATCGGTGGGCTCAAGACAAGTCTTGGACTCAGCCTTATCGGTAGGGTCCAACGCCATTGTAGTACCAAGTGGTAAATAGTCCCCTTTACCGATACAATTTCGAGAAGGTGAGCCACTCTTGCCCTCTACTTGATTTATCGTCCCCGCCTTTCCTTGTATTGACGCCAAATAACATTCCCCTGGCCTCCTTTTGCTGCCCACACTCCTCCCCCACTCCATGGTCCGTATGAAATTTTACTTTCAAGTGAGGAGAGGACACTATCGCACCAATCATATCCAAGGTTTCTCGCCCCAAAATGGCATTGTAGGCGGAAAGGGAGTTAACCACTAAAAATTCGACTACTACCTCTACCGTATGGGGCGACGTTCCGAACAACACTTTGAGAGGTATGATTCCTTTGGGTTGAAGGGAATCGCTTATGAAACGTACGAGGGGAGTGGTCATGTTTTGAAGTGTATCAGAGTCATATCCCATTCTCTGAAATGCCGATAGTTAAAGTATATTTGCCAAACTCCCAGTATCGACCAATTCTCTCATTACTCTTCGTCCGTCAATTTTTAACCCCAACACCACTGGATCACTGGGCGGTCCCACAACCATTCCCATATCCTTCTCGGAAAATGATATAACTTTATTCGAGCGAGGTCTCTTTTTTACCATCTCTCGTTCAACGTTTAAAATGGAGGGAAACTACTTGACCTCCATCCGCGGCTTTAGCTAGGGCACATCCTTATGTCCCCTACATATCATGTTGATGACCAGGGCTCAATCGCCTTTCCTCTTTGTCGAACCCGCTGGTTAGTACCACCAGATGATCGTCGCTCTGGTACCCTTGGTCCCCTGTAAGTGGCTTTGTAAGAGTTGGGTTTTTTGAACTGCTTGTTTCCGCTATACCTCCAAGTGTTCTTCTTGTAAAACTTAGGGGTGATGAACTCGATTAACTTGCCTTCTCGTGCCAACTTCTCCAAGATATCTTTCAATTGTAAGCACTCCTTGGTAGAATGACCATTAGTGCCATGATACAAAAACTTCTTACTAGGGTCCTGGATCTCGAAAATATCTTTCTGGATAGGCTCAGGGAGTTCAAACCTTTCCTCTACAATGTGATAGAGTTCATTTTTGTGTTTCATGGAAGGGGCATATTTAATAAAGTGGGGGTGGTACCCTTGATCCCCCTCTTTTTGCTTCTCCTTCCTCGGCTTTGGCTGACTGAGTCTTTGAAGTTCTCTCGGCTCTCTAGAGGATTTTCCCTTAGGTTGCCAGCTCGACATTCCGGCTTGCGGAGATTGAGATCTCTGTCTAAGGGACCGACTGGCATCCCCATTTGCTTGTATGTATCTCTTTGCAAAAGTCATGAATTCCCTTAGATCTCTTAAGGCTTGCCTGTTCGAATTGTACCGCAGGGTTCCAGGCTCCCCTGGTTTGAGTCCTTTTCGAATCACTGCCAAAGCTAACTCTTCATTCAAATCTTGAATCTTTCCGGAGGCCTGCATGAACCTGTTTAGAAATACCCTAATATGTTCCTTGGTGCCTTTGACCACATCAAATAGCACCTCACACGTTACTCGAGGTGGCTTGATAACCGT
This sequence comes from Carex scoparia, assembly GCA_024447655.1. Classification (NCBI taxonomy): domain Eukaryota; kingdom Viridiplantae; phylum Streptophyta; class Magnoliopsida; order Poales; family Cyperaceae; genus Carex; species Carex scoparia. The sequence continues at coordinate 3,440,423 of JAJHPE010000025.1, read as the reverse complement.
GTATCTTGCCAAGAAAGCTTTGGCCAATTAATCAAACTTCCTTACCGAACCCGAGGAGAGACCATATACCAAGCTCAAGCTTTACCTGTAAGGCAAGTGGTGAACACTCGGCACATAATGACGTTTGTCGCTCCTAGGAGTAGGTTACCGTTCAAGGAACTCATACATAATGTTTTGCAGTTCCTGTCTATCTCTGCTTTCCGTGAAGCTAGGAAGAGTCGCGGGATACTTAAAATCTGACATTGAGGCTTCGTAGATTTCTCGAGAAAGTGGGCCGTCCCCGATTCCCAAAGGTATGGAGCTTCAACCAGTCTTTTTAGCTTCTAACTCCTCCATTTTTGCTGTCAATCGGGCTTAGATCAGGTCGTCTATGTGGGCAAGGTTTACAACCCATAATGTCGGGGTGAATCTCTACGTTCTCGGTGTCGTTCTTTTTGGCAAGTTCGCTCATGCCCCCGGTTTTCGTGGGGCTCCTGACTGTGAGTTCTCCTTTCAATAGTCAGCATCCGCCGTTCTCAGATTTTCGGCCTCCGTGCCTTATCACGGTAAGATTCCCGCTCCTCACAAGGAATGGGCTTCTTCCCTCGTACAATTCCTCTTCTTGTTAATTATTAATGGGGGGCCTACTATCCCGTCGAGAATGCTAAGACGGGTTTCGGATGACACTCTTTTCCATCCTCCTTACAACTCCTGGAGGGTCCCGGCTGTGAATAGTGCATGCTATGCTGCTATCGTGACCTAAGTTTCATATCTCTGAGAGTTGACTGCCGAGCGGGGGTTGTGCAGTCGGGACTTGTGGCGCCAGGTTCCGAGGTCCATTAATAAGTTGGGATGGTGCTTTGGATAAGTAATTACGACTGGGCCGGGTGTCATGTGGGGACCAGTTGGACCAAGGTTTGTGGTGGGTTGCTCTCCTCCAGGAAGAAGATATCCTGGGGGTGTTGGATAGTAGCTGTAAGGGTATTGATAAGAGTATTGGTAAGTGTATTGTGGGTATTGGTAAGGGTCTGGTAAATAAGGATAAGCATATTAATAGGGTGGATGCAATTGCAGTGAGGGGTCTTGAGCGGCAGGCGCTCTTCACGGACCAAGAGCACGAACTTGCGAGTTTGGACCCAATGGGATGGCCCCCTGCGGATTAGGAATGACATTCCTGGGAGCTGATCTCCTAATTGGGGTTCTGGAGTCCACATCGTGTATAGCGCTCTAGATAAGTCACCCATCTTGTCCAGACCGAATGTTAGGCCCAGTCGAGGGGTCGACTCCGATTCGTTGGGGAGCTACAGGGGCGCTACCGCTTGACTCCTGCCTGCCATTCACCTGAAGATCTGTAGCCATCTAGTAGGAGAGAGAGCCTAGATAGGCCCCATGGTGGTTGATACGTACCTTCTGGGGTTTGGTACGTACGTCGAGATTAAGGGTGAATCGGGTTTGTGGGCTCGCCCCACTGCAAGGGAATGGGTCGAGCTCAGAAAAGTGGGAAATATTTGAGATATTCGGACTCTTCCCTATACAATATCTCGCTTAGTGAAAAGTCCCGCCCCTGTGAAGTGGGGCTTTTGGGTTTATATAGGTCCCCCATAACTGTCATTCCGTATTGTCAGAGCGGTTAGGGGAGTTCGCATAAGGACGGTAACCCTCACATGGTCCCACGGTGACCATATCCTGTCTATTATGTACGGCTAAGGGATTGGGCCGTGGACCGAACTTGAACCGGCCTGTATTATAATGGTAAGTGTCTTGGGCCAAGACAAGGTATTTGTTTATTGGACCCTAACCTTGTTGGAGTGATCCCGGGGTTAAGAACCCACCTAGGGCCGAGGTCACTTATTTCGTTAATAACTGGCTTTATTTTTTTCCGGGTTTGCCCTCTAAGAGAGGTTCTATCCTCGGGCTATTCATTGCCCTATGGAGTACTAAGAGGGCCTTAGTTAATGTCCCTATCAGTGTGATCCGAAACGATCTATTATAACAAGTAAAAAATGACCTTTTTTAATCGCATAGTAGCTTATATATTACAGGGAGTCTAGGACTTCTCAGTATTGCCTACTAGCAGAAGAAAGCAAGGAGATGTGACTAAAGTATACCTTGTGATTGAAACTTGAGAGAATTCTTCAACGGAGAAAGAAATGTAGGAATACAGTAGTCTGAGAGGCACAAATAATTGATAGTAGTAGAGGTTTTGAGTGAACTCGCGTTGCTCCAGAATTAAAACAACCCCATATTATATTACCAACAACCTATGAGGTACAATCAATAAAAGAAAGCCCGTAATAAGTTAGAATTAAATGTTCTGTGTCCGAGAATTTTTTTCGGTAGAAATTAATAAAAATAAAGAGAGAGAAATACAAGGAGTATATTAGATTGTTTTTTGTTGATATATAAAAAGATTGGTAGTATTTCTATTGATTCTAAAAATAAAAAAAGTTTATATTAGTACAAATTCTACCAATCCAAACCTGTTTTTCCTTTTTTTATTTTAAGTTTCTCGAGCGAGAAAGAATTTTATGAAAATAGAGAGAATATCTTAAAATTTAGATATAATAAAAATATTTCATCTACTTTATGATAACATTTTGTATATTTTACTAGAGATCTAATAGATATTCCATCTATGCATCAAATAAAGAAAATAATGATCAGTAGAAATTCTAGTAATCCTTCTACCAAAGAAAAACCAAACAATGTACTCTTTCTATTTATCTCTCTTATTTTTTATTAATTTCTACAGAAATTACCCCCCGGACCCCATACACCCTCACATATAGAGAGAGAGAGACCTTTGATAGCTTCTATCAAATTTATAAAAAAAAAAAAAAAAATAGAGAGAGAGGAGGGATCCACTTACAACATTTAAAAGTTACAAAATGTTAAAATATTTTGTTTTGAGATTTTCAAAGTCCAAACAGTCGATCCAAACCGTTCATCATGATCTCTATATTAAAATGTGATTTGAGATCAAATTTTTATTTTTTACTATTTATTAAATATTATACAAAACTGCTATTTAGATAATTCTTGACCACTTGGAAACAACAATTTTGTAAAATACTTAATAAATAGTAAAAAAAATTCAAAAAAAAATAAAAAATTTGAGCCGTTGGACGAATTTTGAGCCGTTGCACGGAGGTCTCTATGCTACGCGTAGCTCCGTAGCCGAGTCCTATATATATATATATATATATATATATATGGAGGAGGGTTCAAATGCAGCCAAATTTCTATGCTCCCATTTGCTCCCAATTTTTTATTTCTTTTATCTTCAATTTCAAAGTCCGAATAGTCGATCCGAACCGTTCAACATGATCATCATAATAAAATATGTCTGGAGACCAAATTTTATATTTTTTGGAATTTTTATTTTTATTTTTTAAGATAGGAACAAAATCAATGTTTTAAGGAAATTCTGAACCATCCGATAAAGTGATTTTGTACCTATCTTAAAAAATAGTAAAAAAATTCCAAAAAAATATAAAATTTGGTCTCCAAGCATATTTTATTATGATGATCATGTTGAACGGTTTGGATTGACTATTCGGACATTGAAAATGAAGATAAAGAATTGGGAGCAAATAGGAGCATGAAATTTTGGGTGCATTGGAACTCTCCTCATGTATATGTGTGTGTGTGTGTGTGTGTGTGTATAGATATACATATATATATACATATATGCATATGCATATATGCATATGGATATATATGTATATATATATAGAGAGTGGGGTTAAAATGCATCATTAGTTTTGTGGCCCAACTATACCCCATGTCTTTATCTTTGTTCTCGAAGTTCAAATGATCGATCCGAACCGCTCAACATGTTCTCCATATTACAATTTGCTTAGAGACCAAATTTCATTTTTTTGGAATTTTTTAGATAGTTACAAAATCACTGTTTTTTTATGGTCCAGATGCAGTGATTTTGTAACTACCTAAATAAATAGTAACAAAATTTCAAAAAATATAAATTTGGTCCCTAAGCATATTTTAATATGGAGAACATATTAAGCGATTCGGATCGACTATTTGAATTTCGAGAACAAAGATACAGACATGGGGTATGGTTGGAGCACAAAACCAATGATGCATTTTAACCCCACTCATATATATATATATGTATATATATGTATATGTGTATATATATATGTATAGATGTATATATGTGTATATGTATGTATGTATATATATATATATATATATATATATATATATATATATATATATATATATATATATATATATATGTATATGTATATTTATATATGTGTGTGTGTGTGTATATATATATGTATGTGTGTTTGTGTGTGTGTGTGTGTCTATATATATATATATATGAGCAAAACTAGGGTGTGATGTGCTAACCAAGAGGGTTTGGTGAGCACAAACGACGAATCTAAACCATTGAAATCCATGTACTTCGTGAGTGATGCATGTACATGCAAAATTTTGAAAGTTTTGATTTCATCTGTTACAAGGTCAAGCTGTCAAAGAAATGAACATTTTATAAGTTATTTTATAAATTTGTTTTATATATTCATTTTTTTCATAACCTCTTTGACCACTTGAACTTGTAACAAATGAATTCGAAATTTTCAAAATTTTGCATATACATACATCACTCAAGAAGTACATGAATTTCAGCAGTTTGGATTCGTCGTTTGAAGCCGATCCAATATACTTTTGGAGTTGTACTCGCCAAACCCTCTTGGTGAGATATATATATCTATAGCAAATCTAGGGTGTGATGTGCTCACCAAGAGGGTTTGGGGAGCACAACTCCAAAAGTATATCGAATCAGCTTCAAACGACGAAACCATACCATTGAAATCCATGTACTTCATGAGTGATGCATGTACATGCAATTTTTTTGAAGTTTCGAAATCATTTGCGACAAGGTCAAGCGGTCAAAGTAATGAATCTTTTAATGAGTTATTTTTATAAGTTGTTTTATATATTCATTTTTCATTATTTCTTTGACTACTTGACCTCGTAGCAAATGAATTCGAAACTTTCAAAATTTTGCATGTAGATGCATCACTCATAAAGTACATGGACTTCAACGGTTTGGATTCGTCATTTGAAGTCGATTCAATATACTTTCGGAGTTGTGCTCACCAAACTCTCTTGGTATTGGTGACCACGTCACACCCTAGCTTTGCTCTATTATATATATATATATATATATATATATGAGTAAATCTAGGGTGTGATGTGCTCACCAAGAGAGTTTGGTGAGCACAACTCCAAAAATACATCGGATCGACTTTAAATGACGAATCCAAACCATTGAAATCCATGTACTTTTTGAGTGATGCATGTACATGTAAAATTTTGAAAGTTTCGAATCCATTTGCTATGAGGTCAAGCAGTCAAAGAAATGATGAAAAATGAATATATAAAACAATTTATATAATAACTTATTAAAAGATTAATTACTTTGACCGCTTGACCTTGTAGCAAATGGATTAGAAACTTCCAAAATTTTACATGTACATGCATTACTCACGAAGTACATGACTTTCAACGGTTTGGATTCGTCATTTGAAGCTGATCTGATATATTTTTGGAGTTGTGCTCACCAAACTCTCTTAGTGAGCACGTCACACCTTAGATTTATATATATATATATATATATATATATAATTTGGCTAATATACTACGAGGAGGGATCAAGTTACAACAATTTTGAGTTACCACAAAGTTACAACAACGGTTATTTTCATTTTCAAAGTCCAAATCGTCGATCCAAACCATTCAACATGATTATCTAAATAAAATATGCTTCGAGATCAAATTTTACATTTTTTTGAATTTTTTTCACTATTTATGAAGTTGGGTACAAAATTCAATGCTCTGAATTTGACTAGTTTTTGTACCCATCTTAATAAATAGTAAAAAAATTCAAAAAAAATATAAAATTTGATCTGGAAGCATATTTTATTTAGATAATCATGTTGAACGGTTTGGATCGACGATTTGAACTTTGAAAATAAAAATAACCGTTGTTGTAACTTTGTGGTAACTCAAAATTGTTGTAACTTGATCCCTCCTCATATACTACATGTAGCATAGAGGACATTCATACAACGGCTCAATATTTGAGTTTTCAAAATTCTAACGGTCGATCTGAACCGTTGAACATAATCTCCATATGAATATGTACTTGCAAACCAAATTTTTATATTTTATAGAATTTATTTTCTATTTTTTTAGAGTTAGAAAATCACTTGATATGAAAATTTTGTACCATTCAAATCAAGTGATTTTCTACCTATCTAAAAAAAATAGTAAAAAATTCTAAAAAATGTAAAATTTGGTTTGCATGTACATATTCATATAGAGATCATGTTGAACTGTTTGGATCAACCGTTAGGATTTTAAAAACTCAAATATTGAGCCGTAGCACGGAGGCCCTCTATGCTACATGTAGCACCGTAACCAACTCCTATATATGTATATATATATATATATATATATACACATATATATATATATAGGAAATTGCTAATATGCTATGCGTAGCATAGAGGGCCTCTGTGCAACGGCTCAAAATTTGAATTTTCAAATTCCTAACGGTCGATCCAAACCGTTAGATGTGTTCTATATATTGAAATGTGCTTGGAGACCAAATTTTATATTTTTTTGAATTTTTGTACTATTTATTAAGCCACGTTGAAAATCACTGATCCAACGGTTTCACTGTTGGTTAAGCCACCATTGGATCAGCGATTTTCAAAGTGGCTTAATAAATAGTAAAAAAATTCCAAAAAAATATAAAATTTGGTCTCCAAGCACATTTCAATATGGAGAACACATCTAATTGTTTGGATCGACCGTTAGGATTTTGAAAATTCAAATTTTGAGCCGTTGCACGGAGGTCTCTATGCTACGCGTAGCACTGTAGCCACGTCCTATATATATATGTATATATATATATATATATACATACATATATGTGTGTGTATATATATATATATATATATACATAGAGTATGGCTAATATGCTTTCTGTTGTATTTCGACCGAAATACAACCAATGTATTTTTCAATTTCTGAAGTCCAAAGAGTCGATCCAAACCGTTAGATGTGTTCTCCATATTGAAATGTGCTTGGAGACCAATATATATATATAGATATATATATATATGAGATTTTGTAATATTCTTTTGGTAGCACTTCGGCCGAAGTACAACCGATTCATTTTTCATTTTTCGAAGTACAAAACGTCGATCTAAACCGTTAGATGTGATATCTATATTAAAATGTACTTGGAGACCAAATTTTATATTTTTTTGGAATTTTTTTACCATTTATTAAACCACTTTAAAAATAGCTGATCCAATCGTGTAACCAAACAGTGAAATCATTGGATCAGTGATTTTTAAAGTGCCTTAATAAATAGTAACAAAATTTCAAAAAATGTAAAATTTGATCTCTAATCACATTTTAATATAGGGATCACATCTAACAGTTTGGATCTACTTTTTAGACTTCAAAAATTAAAAAATAAATTGGTTGTACTTCGGCCGAAGTGCTACCAAAAGTATATTAGTCAATCTCTCTATATATATAACTGAAAATCATACTTCTTGAAAATCATACTTCTTCACTGCCAATTAGATATCACAATATATTTTATTGTAAAGTCATCACTATGTAATATAATACTGTTTAAATACTTTTCCATGACATGCCAATTAGATATGTGATGTGACATCTATCCATATATCATAGATTAACAATTAACTATAATAAATAAAATAAAATGAGGGAGCACTTACACTGGCTGAGATTGTTGCTTCTATTATTCACCTCGGGAAAAAACCCATGTAAGATTCGTTTGTTCAGGTGTGGTGATCTGAAATAATTGAACAAGTAAAAGAATTACCTTAATTTTTATCGCATAAGAGCATATATTATAGGGATTAAGGGTTTGTCACACACAAGCATATATTATAGGTTTTTTCAATTGACATCATACCGAGTTCGGTTCAATGATCGGACTAATTAACCATTCGATCCACGTTTAGATCTGTGCAGACCGGTTTTAATCTGTGGAAATATAAACCCTCTCTCATTCTGTGTATCTAAACTGGCTATTTGCATGATTCTAAATGCAGATCAAACGATTTAGATCAGCAGACATTGGACCAAACTTGGTAAGATGTCTCTTGGAACACCCCCTGTTCCTATTTCTTCTGTTATTCACCTCACGGAAATAATCATATCTGATTCCTTCTTCTGTAAAAGTGTGTTCTCAAACGATCTATTATATTATTACAAGTAAAAAATGACCTTTTTTAATCGCATAATAGCATATATTACAGGGAGTCTGAGACTTCTCAGTATTGCCCGCTAGCAGAAGAAAGCAAGGAGATGAAAGAAAGTATGTATACCTTGTGTTGGAGACTTGAGAAAATTCTTCAACGGAGAAAGAAATGTGGAAATGCAGCAGATCTGAGAGGCACCAATAATTGGTATTGGTAGAGGATTTCACTGAACTCTTCCGATTCAAAGAATTAAGACAGCCCCATGTACTCTCAACTACCTATCAGGTACAATTAATAAATGTAGGCCCGTAATATGTTGGAATTAAATGTTCTGTTATACCATCACTGAGTCACTGTCCTACTACTCCACCTTTTTTTATTGTATATTACTCTCACGTAGGCCACGTGACATTTATTTTATCATTTTTTTCCTTCCAATTTCTAGAAACAAAGAAAAGGGTTTGGGAAATGTTGCCCGATTTTCAACGAAAAATTAATAACTCATTCTCCAATTTTGATGCATACACAATTTAAAAGATTGACATAATTTTTTAAACAGACTATGTATATATATATATATTTTTTATAAAGGGTAAAATGACTACTTTTTAATTTTAAAATGAGCTATACCAGAAAATTAATACATTAAAATTAATATATTTTTGAGTTATTGAAATTTGAAAGGGTATATTTCATATTTTTAATTTTAGAAGAAAACTACGTAATTTTAATTTTTTTTTAAAATATACATTGAATTCCCCTGTAAATATATTAAGTTGTGGGCCATTCGATTGAGGATTTCTTTTTTTATTGTTGCATATGTACGTAATACTTCTGTACATATTTAACGGAAGTAACAAAGGACCATTTGCTCTGCATTTTCCAAGTAAATAATATGAAAATTAAACGAAAGTAACAAAGGATCATTTTTTTTTATGTTATGTTGTAGTTTTTAAATTTTAGTTAGGTTGCATTGTAGTAGTTTATGTCTTGAGTGTAGTATTTTATTTTTCTAGCTGGATTTTAGCATTTTATGTTGTTATTTACTTACTGGATTTTAGCATTTTATTTTTCTTGTCTTGATCATAGTATCCAATTTTAGTATTTTTCTTGTTTGGATGTCTCCTTAGTCAAGCAAAACAAAATCATAATCGTAGAAAAATTATAACAAAATAAAAAGTACTACACTAATCATGTAACATCGCCAATATTACAAAAACAAAAACACAAAATATGGGGAAAAGAACATCGTTAAACAATATAACAAAATAATAATACAACAAATTATAGCACAACAATAAAACCTAAAAAATAGCAGCATAACCATATGTCACTAGGTAATTGAAAAATGTTGATATATGTCATCATTAGCATTTGTATGTCGTAATTCATTTCCTAGAGATTTCCTATTCTCGAGACATTTATTCAAATAAAATATGATAAATACTTTGTCAAATTAATTTTCTGGAGAAAAAACTTTTTATCTAAAGAAGACAAAAAAGCTCAATATGATATTTACTGAGGTTTATGGCAATACCAGAATGCAGTGGTCAAATGATAAGAACAAATATGCCCTTGACATATAAGCTTGGAATGATTCATTTTTCACACTGATAATGGATGTCAATTTTTCGTATTTATGACATTTTACTCTGAGTTATATAAAAAGTCATATATAAATACAAAAAAAATAAAGATCAATTGACCCCCATTCATTCAACCTACATCCGCCCCTAAGTGGGACAATCATACATAATAGTATATAATTCGTAATTATATTCCATATATACTCAAAATTGGATACTATGATCAAATATGATCGAACACAATGTCCACCGGAACACCCATGTTCCTGTTTCTTCTAGTATTGATCACCTCAAGGAAATAATCGTATGTGTTTCATTTTTCTATAAAGGTGTGCACAAGTTCAAATTGACCTTTTTTTTTTTTTTTTTTTTTTTTGAAATACTGATAGGGGCTATCAGCAGAATACAACTGTTACAACATTTACAACAAGTATTGAAACAATAGACCAAAATGCATCAAATACAACCAGTCGGAAAAGATAAAACTCTATTTGCGCCAAAGGTGTGCATCTTGTATCACCTGGTCAGCTCCATGTCCTGGATCAATGCACTTCTCTTCAAAAATAAATTGGCCTTTTTTTCACCACATATATAATAGCATAAACCCAGAAAAGAAATTGAACGCCACTGATAAATTAGCGAGTCTCTTGAGGTCACATAACACATCTGGCAACTCACCACTGAGCTGGTTGTGTGCTACATTTAGCACCTCAATGCTGGTAAGGCATGATAGAGAGCATGGTACGTGGCCATTAAGAGAATTGAAGCTTAGGTCAAGGACTTCCATACCGGTTAAGTAGCCTAGAGTCTCTGGTATGCAACCGGTAAGCTTGTTGTTCAACAGAAGTAGCTCTTTTGCTCTAGAACTCATGTAGCCAAAGGTTGTCGGTATCGTACCGGTTAGTTTGTTATTTGCAAGTGTTATCACAGAAGCAGGAGAACTCCATAGAACCGGTAAGTAGCTGTAGATCTCTGAAACTGTCTGGTACAGTACCAGAGAACCGGTTTGTGTTAATGTGAAAGAAAGTAAGGTGGCTCAGGTAAGAGAGCTCCTTGACCAAAATGCCCTTGAGGTTGGCCTTGTTGAGATCAATGCCGGTGACTACATTTGAAGGGGCAGTTTGGTCAGGTGAGTCGGAGCAATAGACTCCTTTGTATGTACAGACATTTGGTCCAACCCAGTTGGAGAGCATCCCCTTTGGATCCTCCGTTATGACTTGCTTCCATGCCTGTAAGGCTTGAAATTCTCTGCTTTGTGAGGGGATAGAAGGGCTGGATGGAGGTGCATTTTGGTTGTTGATCCAGACACCTATGCCCCCGTTTACTCCCATGTATGCCATGACATTGTGGAAAAAGGCTAGAGAGAGAAACAAAAACACTATGCTCTGCTTGTGCATTTCTCCTCAGAGAAGAGGTTCCTGTCCGAGAATTAAGACAGCCCATATACTCCCAACTACCTACGAGGTACAATTAATAAATGTTAGAATTAAATGATCGGTGTGCCCCCACGAGCTTTTTTTTTATAAACTATAATTAAAATAAAAAGTTCAGATTTTAGCATGATTAGCCGAGTTTTTACAAAAATCATAAGAACCGGATTGCCAAACCGGTCTTAACCCCTAATGTAACTTAATTTTTGAGTTTTTGATCGAGACCGTCTGATTAGAATCATACATTCCATCTTGCACAATCCATCTCAGGATGTGTGCTCCATCTCAAATCCTGCGCTCCATCTCGTTCGCTCATCTCGAATCGGACGGTCCGGATTTAAAACCCATTACATTAGTAGATCTCGATTCATTGTTTTTGCCTATAAATTGACCGTTTGGGATGACTCAAAATTCCACTTTGTTTTTCTTAACTGTCCGTAGACTCTAATTCATTGAAATTGAAGTCTACCTTGTTACCTTCCAAGGATACATGAATTAGGAAATATGATTGTAAATCCAATAATTAAAACTTCTTCTCTCCTGCCCCTATTTGCCAAATATAACAAAAAAAATAATGTCTTGGGAGTTGGTAAACGAAAATAATGTCTTGTTCAGAGTTATTTATTTATTTCAATTTGTTCAAACTTGATTACAAGGTATGCTAGATACCTACCTGTGTTTAATATTCCATCTCTGATTGTTTTTCTTCGTTTTTTGTATTTTCCAACAAAAACAAGCTTTCAGAAGATCACTACAGAGAACAGAGGAAACTTGTGAATTTTCAAGTCTGAAGGGGCCCAGGTGAAATATGGCAAGGCCTGTTGTGTTCTTTAAAGCTCCAACATATGTACGCATCAAATTAAATTACCAGTAATTCTGGCTTAACACATCATTATCCAGCGAAACTGGGTCCCTTATATTTCAATTATTACTAGGCTCAGAATTATGTATTTGTTTTTCCCCCAATCATTGTCGCTTTTTTATTCGTCAAGGAAATAAAAACTGTAATCGATAATACATCTGTAATTGATTTTTTTTGTACATGTACATAAATTTTAAAAATGAACGTGCCTAATTGACCTCCAGATGTTGAATGTGCATCTGCCTCTAATAGTCTAAGTGTAAACTAAAAATTTTGAGTTATTTTAGGTGATATGACTTTCAAGCTCAAGTGGACAAAGCTAGTGTATTGATATTTTTTTTAACTTGACTTTTATCTATGAATTTATTTATTATTTAATTTGCTGGTCATCTTATCTATTTTTTTTTTTATTTTGTTAGAAATTTACATATAAAATTCATGAACTTAATTTATTTTCACATCTCAGAAGTTGGATATTAACACTTCAAGTTTGATTTTAAATTACGATTAAACTAATTAACCCCCATCCTTAGTTCTGCTGTTGTTCTCCATGTTAAATGCTATTAACTTTAAATACTAGACCAAGTCTATCTGTATTATACATTGCAATAATGCTTCTTCCACGTGGTTAATGGTCTTTGATTCTATATACACACCTATTTTGGGCCTTGAAAATACGTAGGACCCGTATAAAGTCCTTCGATTTAAGGCCCAAATTTGTGCCTGAAATCCGACGTCTTTTTACAAAGGCCCCTTAAAAAAAAAAAAAAAAAAAAAAAACAATTAACAACTTTTGTGGATTACCTTATTATAGTCTGCAGGAAAAGGTTTGACTATAATTATTTGGTGGTTCAGATAAATTGAATTGTCCCACCGTTCACCTATTGATTTTTAATTATAGATACTTTGTTAAAAAAGAAATTATCGATTGTAAATTTGGGCTTGTAAATTTACAGTGCGCGACAAATAAATTTTTCTTCCAGTTTTATCAGCCAGAGTAAATTTGCATTACAAAAGAAATATCAATTTTGTTTGTACAACGGATTTTTATTATATTTAATTTGGATATGCACCAGCTCTGAAATGAAAAATAAAAAAAATCATTTAAAATTTGAGATGTTTGAAATATATATATATCCACTATACGGATAGCTCAACAAATTAATTAAAAAGAAATAATTAGGGAAAGAAATTAAGACAAAATGAAGAAGAAACTTAAATATAAATGCAAACTAATAAGACAAATAAAAATGATTTAAATATTCAATATTTTATTTTTTTGAGAAAAAAAATCTGAATTTTTTTGTCTTCTAAATTTGCAAAGAAATTGAGGGAATTAAAAGAAGAGACTGAATTATATATGATTTGCTAACCCAGAGACCGAATTGAGTCCATTTGTGTTTATTTCTTTCATTTCGGCTAGCATCATAAACTAGGGTTTAATTTTACTGTGAACTTGGGCTTTCATTTAATTATGGATTTGTTGGGCTTTTACTGTCAAATAATTTCCTTTTCGCAAATGAGGAGAAATGAGGAGTTGAAATATATTGTAGAATAAGTTTAGTTATATTATAAAGAGAGGCATGTCTAATAATGTGATTTATACTATTGGCATATCATATACAAGAAAATGATATATATATATATATATATATATATATATATATATATATATATATATATATATATATATATATATATATATATATATATATATATATGTTTTATAATGAGATTTATACTATTTGTTGGGCTTTTACTGTTTTTTCAAATATTTTTTGTAGCTGGTCATATTTAACGGTCAATTTTTAATGTGGACAATGTATATGTTCACAATTTTTTTTTTATAATTGTTTTGTTCTCAATGTATGTACATTATAAGATATAAGATGAGGGTTCAAATGCTTCTATTTTAAAAAAATTTAAGAACTCAAAATTTAAAACTTAAAAGTCAAATCTAAAAGAATTCTTTAACTTGTAGGAGAGAAGAACTCGGATCAGCAAAAGGCTTAGAAAACTACAAGAACTTGTGCCAAAAACGGACATAGTATGTTTCATTCCCTATATAAAATAAACCACATGTTTTTTTGTGCAAACTTGTATAATTTGCAGTGTATGCTTTGCATTTTTGTATTAGTGTAAAATACATAATTAAGCAATGTAAATCAACTAAAATTAATTGTGTTATTCTCAAATAAAACAACTAACTAATAAGCTAATAATTAAGGATATACACATGAAATGTCTTCAATCCCAGTATCAATCCGGAAGCACCAACAATTAATAGTAATTCCTTTTTCGTTAACGAAAGGGTAAAGACTTCAATTTTTTAGAATTTCTCATTCTTAATTAAAGACCGGAAAATAATTATTCAGTTTCGAACATGTATATTTGACACAGAAAACTTTAATTGGGTTTGTATTGAACTTGATATTGTCACCATCCGAATTAATCTTGATACAGATGACCGACTAAGTTATATTTTATTTAGGAAAACATTAATATATATAAAAACAAACCAACAAACAAATAAATAAACCAAGCAGCTAGAGAGTTGACTAATACACTTATGACTTCTGAGCACATGGAAAACGACATGTTGGAAGCCGTACAGCCGTACCTTCGTGTACTCACAACTACTTTTTTGACTTCCTGAATTAAATAGGAATAAATAAAACAAACAAGCCACCAAAACCTGAAACAACCAAAATTTGTAATTAAGGATATATTTTAAAAGAAAAGCAAACCACCTAACAGAAACTAATTTTCCTTCACAATCTTTTGAAATATTCCTTCACGGACCACTAAATTCCAAGTGTTATTTTCCCCCCCCTAGAAATTGGGAACTCAAGTGAAAAATATGGGAGATAATTAGTGGCTAGCAAGTAAATTAAAGGCGGACGTCTTAGCAAAACGCTAGAAAGTTTTTTTTTTAATTATTTTTAAGGCAAGGCATATAATACAGGGGTTTCACAAATTGTAACCTTTTTGCATACCATAACCTGGAAGATAATATTATGAATATATCACCTACCTTGTATCATATAACTCTTAAATTTTTAAATTGATCACAGATTAAAATTACCTAATTTTATAACAAAATTACGTCTAGTTTTGTTAGCACTTTTTATATAGAGGAGGGTTCCATACCTCATGTTTTTCACACCTCATTCATATTATTATATCCTTGTTTCTAAAGTCTAAATTATCGATCCGAACAACTCATTATGATATTCATAATAAAATATGCTTGGAGATAAAATTTTATAATTTTTGTAAATTTTTTACTATTATTTAAGTTAAGTACAAAATCAATGTTTCTAGACTGTTCGAAAACAATGATTTTCTACCAATCTTAAAAGATAGTAAATTTTTTTTTTCCAAAAATTATAAAGTTTGGATTATAAAGTATGGATATCATATTGAGCGGTTTTGATCGATAATTTGAACTATAAAAACAAAAATCTAAAATATGAGGTATGAAAGACATGAGTTATTAGAACCCTCCTCTTTTTAATATATAATAAAAATACCCTAAAGGCCGGTAAGTTGTCTTGCAAGTGGCCAGGGTGTAATTGCTAGCTCTAATTTGTACATGCGGTCTTTACAACTCTTTTTAATATATAATAAAAATACCCTAAAGGCCGGTAAGTTGTCTTGCAAGTGGCCAGGGTGTAATTGCTAGCTCTAATTTGTACATGCGGTCTTTACAACTAATTTGTACATAAATTTTTATCTTGCCAACGTGATTAAAGACACTTGTCATGTTTTTAGATTTTGCAGTTGTCTTTTGTTTGGATGGTAGTGCTTTTCTTTGATTTTAAAATGATTCATGAGACGTGTAAGAATGAAGTTTCTCTTTGACATAGCTGCTTATCAGCCTATCATAAATAGTGCATGCTTAATTAGTCAAGAATATATAAGAAAATTAATGATTTCAATAACTCAAGAATAAGTTCAGACATAGATTGTTCTACTTATGTTTACTCGTCCTTTTAACTCAATTACATCCTCTCGCGCTTAGTAATCATTTCATATTTTTTTCTTCTAATTTTTAGTAATCCGAATATTAATTATTTGTAAATAAAAAGAAACATTACGGTACTTTTTCGATGTGCTATAAGGAACCGTACGTAGCATTGTTATGGTAAACAGTAAGAACTAAGGAGGACTCAATACATTAATTTCTCCTTTATCTTTGTTTTTTTTATAAGGTTGCTCCTTTTATCTTTGCTAATGTTAGCAGATTTTTTGGAACGCATGTACGGTCGTCACCGTGCATATGTATATATTTTCTTACTGATCATTTTACTTTAATATAGATAATAATAGAAGAAACTTTGACTTTAATACGAGTTCCCACTATAAATACACAGTTTGTATACATCATTCCTGCAAAAACACAAACAGAGCAGCTGTTGCTAAGGTTTTCACAGAGAGAGAGAGAGAGAGAGAGAGAGAGAGAGAGAGAGAGAGAAAGAGAGAGGAGAAAATGGAGGGTATATTGAACTGGAGAGGTAACCCAGTGGATCCAAGAAAGTATGGAGGGGTTAGAGCTACTTTGTTTCTCTATAGTAAGCGTGCATTAATTTTTATCTTATATATGTTCATCACATTTCTCAGTCTGTTAATAAAAACAAAAAAAATAATAAATTAAAATATTTGCTCTCACAACTTTTTACCAGTGCTGATTCAATAATGTAAATTGGTTAAAAGAATGAATAAAAAGTTCCTACAAATAATTAAGTAAATTTAAGTGGAATTAAAAAGTTTGCTGCATCAACATTTGTTATTTTTTTTTCTTATTTTGTGAATAATTTTGTTTTAACCGAGAGATGTGGGTGTATGCAGCTTTGGTGGTGGTGAGAAGCAGTATCAATGCTGCAAATACAAATCTTGTCGGGTTTTTTCGTTCGACTCACAACATGACCATTGCGCGTAGTGTTATCCTCAGCACAAATTTCGGCGGTGCCACATGGATGCTGTCCATATTAGGTGCTTTCGTCGCTGATTCATATATCAAGCGCTTCAAAGTCATTCTCTTCTTTGGCCTGTTTGAGATACTGGTACACATCCTCTAGCGTGTGCTGAATTACCTTAGATTTTTGTGATGACTCCTAGGCTACCTTACTAGTAGTAGTAGTTTATTACATTTTGTTGTTTGGAACAGAGTGATGTGTGATACTCAGTCCTTCTGCTTGCTATGTTTTAAGATCAGCAGTTGGTTTTCCTTTTGATAAATGAAACTGGGCTTTCGGCTTTTTCAAAAAAAAAAAATACTGGTACACCTTTTATTCATTTTATTATTTGCGTACTCTCTTACTCTTACATATAGAATTAATAATTCTTTTAGTTCAGAGATATGCTAATGTCATGAACTGTAATTTATATGAAGGGATATACTTTGCTTGCGCTACAAGTGCACATCCCCTCGCTCCACCTCCCAACATGTAACTTAAATCAAAACCTGAATACGGACTGTGAATCTTTGCATGGATGGAGAGCTTTACTGCTTTACCTTGGTCTCTTCATGATAGCACTAGGAGAGGGCTTCATGCGCGCCACCACGCCAGGATTTGGTGGCGACCAATTCGATTCTGATGATCCATCAGAGTCAAAGCGCAAAATAAGGTTCTTTGACTTTGCAGCCATGGCAACTTGCTTTGGAGCATTTCTTGGTTTAGTACTTGTGGTATGGGTTCAGAATTTTAAGGGCTGGGATTTGGGACTAGGTGTGTGTGCGCTGTTTATTCTGGCAGGGCTGATAGTAGCAGCCGTCGGATTTCCCTTCTACCGCAACATAAGGCCTTGTGGCAGTCCATTGACTCGTATAGTACAGGTACCTATGTTGTAATGCATAACATGATATCTATTTCATGTTTTTTTCTCTGTTGAATTGTAGTTTTATATAGGTACGTATAATATTCTTGTGCCACTATACTAATGATATGGTAATAGTAATGATAAATATAGTCTAATTAATTAAGGTCTTATAGCACCCTATATACGCAACTACCAAGAGAAAATCAGTAATGCTTAAATTTAGGTGGTATTAGTAATTAATAAGTTAAGATTACACTCAAACGGAAAAAACTAAAATAAATTATAGGTAATCATGCCAGCAAATAAAATGACGTATCAATAGTCAAATGGGTGTTTTGTATATATACATGACAATATCTTTGTTGAAGTTAATATAAATTTAGTACGTAAGTAAATTAGGTAGATAATATTAATAAAAGATCATTACATACCGTAATTTGCATAACATGTTCAGTATTATGTATATATCATAATCTTTGTTCTTTTGTGATAAATTATTGTTGTATTCAATGAGAAATTTATGTAAACCTGACAAAAATAACTACTGCATGTTTTGAATTTTAGGTCTTTGTGGTTGCGTTGAAAAAAAGAAAAATTCATGTTTCGCCTGAGAATTTAGAAGATCCTCAAATTATTAAGGACGCGACAGATGATATAACAAGTTCAGAAGTACTTCCTCGCACAAAAGATCTCAAGTAAATTTTTATTTTTGAAGAACAAAGTAAAATCGTCACATGTATGAACTCTTTGCTATATATTTTGGTGATATTAATAACTATTCCAGAAAAATTCTTTGCAGGTTCCTCGATAAAGCGTCAATGTACACAGGCGACACTAACGCTTGGTCGTACTGTGACATTTCTCAAGTTGAGGAGGCAAAAATCTTTGCAAAGATGCTCCCAATATTCATCAGCTCAATTTTTTGTTACTTGCCTTTTTCCTTCTTCTTCACACTAACTGCACCAGCAGCCTCCACTATGAACACTAAACTAATGGGAGTCAAAATTGCACCTGCATCACTCTACGCAGTCGCAGTAGTTATTCAATTTATTATCCTTGTAATGTACAACCGTTTTATTATACCGGTTATGCAAAGGTATACAAGCAGCAGATACTACAATACCACATCACATTTGGTACGTGCCGGTGTAGGTTTTGTATTTGCCATGCTTGGTACCGGTGTGGCGGCATTAGTAGAGAGGAAAAGGAGGATGGCGGAGGATCCAGAGGATTTATCTTTTCTTTGGTCATTACCGCAATTTATTTGTGTTGGCCTAATGGAAATACTTTCATTTGTCGGACTAATGGAGTTCTTTAGCAATCAGTTGCCAATGCAGTTGAAATCTCTAAGCTCATCTATGGTGTTTTGTATTGTTGGCACGGCTATCTGGCTTGATGGTGCACTCGTTGCTATCATAGGCAGAGTTACAAGGCATGGAGATAAGAAAAATGGATGGTTGGATGGCATGGGTTTTGAGTCCACTAGGCTTGATCTCTTCTATGCCTTCTTAACTGCTCTAGAATTTCTCTGCTTTTTTATTTTTGTAATTTGTGCAAGGAGATACTTATTAAGGCAAAGATCTCAGTAAATACATATTTGATACGACTATATATTACCTGCTGCAGCAATAATGCATGTTTGTATTTGTAAATGTATACTTGATCCATATATAATTTAATTCTATAATTATTAAATTCTGAGTATAGGAACATGTTTGTATTTGTAGTTGTAGTTGGTATAACCCTTGAGTATATGGTCGATGGAAGCCTTTTATTGTTTAACAACAAAGAACAAATAAATGCAAACAAGAAAAATAATGATTACTCTTTTCATCGCCTCTCTCACTTACAAGAAAAATAAATGCAAACAGGAGGTTGCCATAGAAGAGAGAGGGGGTCGAATTTAAGAACGGCAAACAATTAATTATACAGAGTGGATCAACATGTGCTATAATTGTGGCAATGTGGTTTGAAGTCCATGTTTTTAGCAATGTGGTTTTTGCACATATTGGTTTGAAGTCCATGTTTTTTTTTCCAAGAGCCATAATTGTGGCAATGTGGTTTTTGAATCTTATCTGCACTCAAAATTGCTTGAAAAGAGTGGACTTTTTTTCTTTTTTTTTTTCTGTTGATATATATATACAGAGTGGATCAACATGTGCTAGTTGTGATAGGATGATAAGCAGACATGTCTTGATTAGTTCCATATCACCAATAGTCAACTCAGATCCATAACATGATTAAATTAATTAAGGAAACGATGAATTGTGCAGGATTTGGATAAGTAATGACATAATACAAAAATTGTTTGGTCAAAGCAATTGATGATAAGATCATAAGATTTTTCTAAGTGATGTTTTATATGAATAGATAGTACTTCTAATAGACAACAAACTTTATTGTCTATATGTTTGATATTCATACAGATATAATTAAAAAGTATATAAAATTTAAATTGTGCGAATTTATTATTTTTTTAAATAGTGAGTGTATTAAATTTTAATTGATTTTGATAGTAACTTGGCATTCCACATCAAATAATTTTAAATTTCGAACATTAAATACAATACTGATTTATGATGGATGGCGAACTACAAATTGATTCAAGTATGTTATATTAGAACTAAAATTAGTAATACATCTACTATTTTAAGAATCAACTTTTGAGATCTAGAGGCATAGAGGCAAAGAGCAACATCCACCATCTAGAAAATCGTAAGTTTGAAGCCCCGGATGAGGAGTTCTTTATAGACATTAATAGAAATTTGTAAAGTTAGACATCCATCTTTATATCTCAAAAAAAAAATACTATTTTATTTGGAGTAGAACTAGGTGATAGCTTAAATACAAAACCTATCCGATTGAGTTCAAACAACGAATTAAAAAAGTTAAAACTAATCTACTTCACGAAGTGATGCATTTACAATATTTTATGTAAGGTAAATTTTACTGAAGATTACTAAACTTTGTCATTTATCAAGAATTGATCATTCAACTTTGATTTGTTCATTTATAGCCACTGAACTTTTTATTACAGTCGCCGTCAAGTTTATTAAAAGTAACTTTTTATTTGTCCCAATCAAGTTACTCTATAATTTTCCAAAGTATTAACGGAATATGATCATTCCATCCAAAATACTAAGCGAATATGCTCAATTTGTCATAAATATTAACAAAATATGCTCATTTCCTCCGAAATACTAATGAAAAAAAATATATTTTATTAATTTTTTGGATGGAAAAATCATAGGATAACTTTATTGAGACAAATTAAAAATTCAGTTGCTATAAATCTTCAGAAATGAAGTGGATGCGGGCGACTTCTCTATTACCCTCAATGCTAGACCAAGGACCAATGAGGGAGCAAATCAAACTTGAGTGATCATTTCGTGACAAAGGACAAAGTTTAGTGAGAAATTTATCCTTTTATTCATTACAAAAGATATCATTGAATGGCTTATTAATTTCAGATAAATTTATGTTTTTGAAGAAAATAATATAATATATATAATTTAGGGTTCACTAGTGGAAAAACAGGTATCAGGGACAGGTCGTTTATGCACATCAGGGACGGACGTAGAGCCGATACTGACCCAGGTAATACTGATAGTATGAATAATCAGTAACAGTTACATGACTGTTACAGATAAAACTTTCAGTAACAGTCGTTTATAAACGACCGTCCCTGATTATCACTTTTAGTAACGATTTTTAATTTCACCCGTTCCAGAATACTATCAGTATTGCGTATTGTCTATACCCATTCATGATGTGCCGATACTAATGTCACATTTTCCACTAGTGCGCTATAGGTGAGTAGTAATAGATGACGGGAACAAACATGGCGGCCCACTAAAGCGACATATTGTAATTAAGGGACCAAAATCATTGTTATCTGCCAGAGAATCTGTCAATTTAATAAACTGGATTAAGTCAACATTTGCTTATTTTGTCTTTATATGAAAGGATGTACTCTAGTACTATATAAGTACGTCCGATTTTATGACTTCTGGCATGATCTTGGATCGGTTAGTCAATTGATGTTGTCGTCATTTGGAAAGTAAAATATTATTTAAATATATAATTAACCAAATCCATATGGACTTTGTACAAAGTCAAGGAGAACTCAGTACATATCACCAAACAATCTGTAGATGGTGCCAACTTGGCAATGACTAATGAGTAACTCCACACAATTCCTTTTTTTTTTTTTTTCATTAGATTAAAGGAGTCATGCTAGTATGATATCGGTGTCAACTTCAAAAATCTATCGAATCAACTTCAAATAGTGAATCAACTTCAAATATAAACCTTTCAAACTGATTTATTTCATTAATTAGTTGTGTGTTTACATGCAAAATTTATAATTGTTCGAATTTATTCAGTATCAAGTTAAGCGGTCAAATGTGAGCGTTTTTAAATTAATTTTAATCCATTTATTTTTCAACATTTTTGACCACATAAGTTGATACTAAAATAACTAAAAAAATATTTGTTTTGCATATAAACACATCACTCGTAAAGTAAATTGATTGAATGGTTTAAATTAGTCATTTGAATTCTATTAAATAATTAAGTTTGAAAGTTAGTGTCATATGATACTAATATCATACTAACCGGACTTATAATTAAGCTATTCAATAAACACATTTTTTCAGTAAGAATATTTGATAAATTTTTTTATAATAAGTTTATCGATCTCAGCTCTAAAGTCCTAATTTTTTGTACCAAAGGGCTTTTGTTTTTTATGGTTAGAGAGCTTACCCTCAACTAATAATTTTGTACGAAAGGGCTTTTGTTGTCGGTTCATCATTATATTGTTGTTGTTACAATCAAGGTGCAAACAAAAGAAACGCCCTTGAATCTTCCTAGAATTAATAAACTGATAAGTCAATGTAAAGCCACGCAAGAAACACTTGGATGATTGGTTGTAATCACATATTCACGTGGCTGAATGTGCATGCATCATATAATAATAAGAAGAGGGTTTTAAAAATAGAGGCATCTGTACTCTTCTCTAACATAGGATGGTTCAAATACTTATATTTCTTTTGTGCTTTGATCGTGCTTCTATTTTTAAAAACTAAAATAACTCAAAATTTAAAATAAAATCATTAGGTGTGATCTACGTTATTTTGTCTATGCACATATAAAAAATTATGACATTCCAGCTTCATATTGATTGTCATCAAGAGTTCATAAAAAAAATGTACTAATATGGATAATTTATAGACATTTTTTTTTCAACTTATTGAATCACATAGAAACAAAAAAAATGGGATAATTTTTTATGAGCACATAAAGAAATTAACATAGATCACATCTAACGGTTTTATTTTGACATTTATAATTTAAATTTTAAGTTGTTCTAGTTTTTAAAAATAAAAGTACAATGGAGATACAAAAAAATAGAGGCATTTGAATCATCATCTAATAATAATAATAATTTTCTGAAAATGGCACTCTATAAATTTTTGGGCCAGCTAGAATCAAGGAAAAAGAGAAGAAAGATTGTTGGGCCAACTAGAATCAAGCCTAATCCCATAAACAGGAAAATTAAATTTGCCGCATACCCAAAATTAGTCCAATTCAAGCTCTTATGTTCTGTTATTGATATGTCGAATGTAAATTTGCTACAAATTTGTTTTGGTCATGTAAAATTTCGAAACTTTGTTATGGTTATTTGTCAATTATTAGTGCATCTTTCCACAATGCCTTCAAATAAAAAATTTGAAGGCTATTTGCTGGAAAAGAAGTCATGCCCTCCCGTTCTTATTTTGGAAACAAAAATGAGAAGAGGCCCACAGCGAAGAGGGGCGTGTCCGATGTCCATCGGACCAGAGTATGTTCAATTGGTAGTTTCTACCGTCCGATCCACTTCAAGATCTGTGCGCATCACTTTAATATCCGTGTTATTTGCTTTAATATCCGTACGCACAGATTTTGAAGTGGATCGGACGGTAGAAACTACCCATTGAACAGACTCTGGTCCGATAGGCATGGGACACCCTCTCCTCCCCATTTAAAGGTAGCTGCCTTTGTTTATTTATTGTTGCGTAGCTGCAACCTCTGATCAAACTCAGATTCGGCTCCTCTCAGGTATCGTAGAGGATCTAGCTCAATTTACGGTTTGAGATTAAATCTCAATTAATTTGAGATTTGGGCAAGCACAAGGGGCAGTGTTATTGGGCGTTGAGATTCATACCAAGTTAAAATGAACGGTCCGGATCCATCAATTGTAAAAGATTCTGATGAAGAGGATGTGATTCCATCAAACTCTTGCTCTCTATTTGTTGGCTCCAGCCGACTCATGTCAATTCGCGCGGATACTTCTGATGGATTCTGTCAGTATGTCCTCACGGATACTCCCGTCGTTAATAGAAAAAAATACATTTCTGTCAGTATACATTCGCGGATACTCTTTCATTCTTGACGCACTAGGAGACTCAACAAGAAAGAAATTATTAAATTTGTTAAATTAAATTATAGGCGAAAACATGCATGAATCTCTAATGCATTAATTATGATCGCCGTGTTGACTTATTGCATTTTGATGTATATATAACTTAATAAGCAACTGTAGCTGATGTTGCCCATTCACCAACCATCGTATATTTGCATGGTAGCTTGTATGTAAAACTTTTGGTACATCACCAAGCTTATATATAGTTATTTTCATTAATTAGTTATAATGTATTTTTTTTTGGAGTCATGAACTTCCATTATATTCTGTGAAAAAAAAATATACCAGGATGTATGATTCATGCCATATGTATTACTTTTCATTAAACGGATATGAAACTGAATTATTAGATTGAATCTTCTATACGGCAATTAATTATATTGTATCATTTTTTTCGAATTTGTTTTACTATTAATATTTATTAAGTATTTTACAAAACTGTTGTGTTTAGACAATTTTAGACCACTGAAAAAATAACAGTTTTATAAAATACTTAATAAATAGTAAACAAATTACAAAAAAATATAAAATTTTATTTCCAAGCACATTTTAATATAGATATCATGTTGAATAGTTTGGATTGACTGTTTGGACTTTGAAAATTGCAAAACCAAATTATTGAGTGGTTCGAATCAACTACACACATCCATTGGAAAGAAAGATAAGAATGCAGAACATGATTAAAGCACAAATTACTAATAATGCATTTTAACCCTACACATATAAACTACCATTTTGGAAAATTTAAGAATAATCAAACAAATTCATTATATGGTAATTAATAACAATAATACGTACCGATTATGATAACGATAAAATATTTCCTGCATTTTTTTGTAAGTACTCTACACAATTAATTTGTAGAGTATTTAGGATTGCAATACTAAATTTGTCCGTATTATATTATTTATATCTGGAGAGGATAAAATATTAGCATGTACATTGAGCCATGTGATCAGGATAATATATATATACTGCTATAATCACGAAGGAAATAATCATTTCGTTTAATAAATAATAAATCAATGTAAAGCCACGCAAGAATCACTTGGATGCATGATTTGGCATACAACGACAAAACGACAACCTACAACATTGACTTATTAGTTATTTTGCCTCATATATTTATATATAAATCAAGTAGTTAATATTATTATACTAAAAATAAAAAAAACTCGGAAAATTAATTATTATATATATGTTAGAAAAGCTTATTACATTCAAATAAATATATGTTTGAGTGTAGTTAATGCAAAAAAGAATATGGAAAAAAAACTATGTCGAGTCACCAATTAATGGCAGGCTAATTTTACTATTTTTATGGATTTTAGTGACTTTTTGTTATTTATACACATTTTTTTTTTAACTCTTAATGTGACCAATATATCATATCTTCCGATTCGTTGTAAGGAACGATTAATGAGACCAATATATCTTATTGTGACCAATATATCATAACTCTTAATGTGACCAATAATTATTATATATTCTGCCATTTTTGTAGAAGTTATGACTTTGTCATACCAACGATCGAGTTCTCTCTCCAGTAGGTGTGTTAATGGTACTCTATTATCTGTTTATGCGAACTGTATTGTATCTGAAAACACGAATAAGAGTAATAATTTTTTTTGTTAACTTATCGGATATGAGTAAGGGTAACGATTTTTTTTCGTTATCTTACCCATTTTCGTATAAAATAAATTTTAAAATAAAATTATAAATATAAATATATATTTATATGGAATAAGGCTGGCGTGCTACCTGTAGCATAGTGACATGTCGTGTTATCTCTTCAAAAATCTATCGAATAAACTTCAAACGACAAATCTAAACCGTTGAAACCGATCTACTTAACGAGTGATGTATTTACATATAAAATTTACAAATTTTTACATTCATTTAGTATAAGATCAAACGGTCAAAAAATAATGAAAAATGAATGTATTAAAATTAACTTATAATTCTTTTTTTTTTTTTTGCTTGACTTTATACCAAATGAATTCAAAACATTATAATTTTGGCATGTAAATACATCACTTATGTAGTAGATTGGTTTCAACGGTTTGGATTAACTATTGAAACATATCCAATAAGTTTTTGAAGAGGTAGCACGACATGTCGCTATGCTACAGGTAGCATGCTAGCCTTATTCATTTATATGAATATGATACATGATATAATAAAGTTTTATATTTTATTAAATTTTCATAATACAAATTAGTTGTATTCATTATTTTTTGTTTTGAAAAATATTTTATTGAAAGAACAAATTGAAATATTAATGACACTTTTTTTATCTGTTTATCCGACTCGTACCGTATTCAAAAAGACGGTAAAGATAACGGGTATGAAAATTCCTCCACCACACCAGACCCATATCAGTTAGACCGTTGACACCGCTCCTTTCCCGGATGCTCACATGATTTTTGGTTAAAGTTTATATTTGAATATTATTTTATATACTTTCTAAGTGACGATAACATCGATTGACTAATAGATCCAAGATCACGCTAGAAGGAAAAAGAAGGCCGTACCTATATAGTACTGGTATGTACGTACATCGATCCTTTCATATAAAGACAAATTATTAAGCAAATGTTTGACTTGCTCTAATCTCTAGAAGTTTGTTTTATTTTTATTTTTTCAAAGATTCCCTATTTCTCTAGCAGCATTTTTAAATAATGACATGATTTTGGTCCTTTAATTAAATTATTTGGTTATTTTTATTACATAAAATATCATCGTTCCATTATTGACCCTAGGTTTCATGTATTCTTATTTTCTTAAAAAAAATATTTACCTTAAATTAATTAGTTATTCAATAATATTTTGCAATAAATAAAAAGTCCAGCTAACACCATATTAGCACTATTCTTTGAATTTATAATAATGGAGGAAGCATTATTATAAAACTTTAGTACTTATTTGATATATTATAAAAGAGGAGGGTTACAATACCTCATTATATTCATACCTCACATATAATATATTTATTTTCAAAGTCCAAACCATCGATCTGAACCACTCAACATGATATCCATACTAAAATATGCATAGGAATGAAATATTTTAATTTTTTTACTATTTTTTAAAGATAGGTACAAAATCATTATTTTTGGACCGTTCAAAAATAATAATTTTGTACCTATGTAAAAAAATATAAAATTTAGTTGCCAAGTATATCTTAATATGGATATCATGTTAAGTAGTTCGGATAGATGATTTAGCCTTTAAAAATGAAGATATAAAATATGAGGTACGATGAGGTATGAAAAAAATGGATATTGGAACCCTCCTCATTATAAAATACCGTTAAATTGAAAAGTAAATTAGTAGATGTATTATTGGTTATTTAAATAGGACGTAATTAATTTGAATCTCTATAAAATTTAATTCACCATCCATCTATCATAAGTCATTAAATGTTATTGTTATTTTTTTTTAAATTATTCCATAAAATACTAAATTACTATCAAAATTGATTTAAATTTATTACATGTACTATATAAGAAATTCATAAATCATCACAGTTAGTTTTGTTTTGTTTTTAATAATATCTGTATAGATATTAAATATATGTCCATTAAGGTTGGATGTATATGAGTGTGTAAATCTAATTCATATAAAGAGAATCTTATTCTGATTATCAACAGCTTTGACCAAATAATTTTCTATTATGCCATTACTTACCCAAACCCTGCACAAATCACTACTTCCTCAATTAATTTAAAATTGTTATTTTAATATAATTAGTGATATAGAGCTGTCGAGACAGGGCTACTTACCATCCTATCACGACATGCACTCTTATATATCAATGAAAAAGGTTGCCATTATAAGAAAAATGTTAAACATATTTTTTTTTTATTGATATGTCTTATTATTTAAATAATTGAATTTATTTCACATTTGATTACTCTATATCTATAAAGTCCATTATCATAGATAAAAGTTCAATTTTTTTTAAAGTTTTAATATTGTTCTAGTCAAATTAAGTTAAAGCTGTAACTTATAGTCAAATGAGATATAAACTAGGTGAAAAATAAGACGGATTATAAATTAATTGACTTTAAATTGAAGTAGCAATCAAGCTTAACCTGAGAGAGAGAGAGAGAGTTCAGGAGAGGTAAACTTAGCTTTTAGAATATGTTTCGTTTTACTTATGAAGGATGACAATTCTGCTGTTGGCTTTTTTTTTTTTTTTTTTTAATTATAACATCATATGGTGTTCCGGTAGTCTGAATTTAATAATTATAGAATTATATAATATATGTAATATAGTAAGTAATATACATCTACAATTAAATATAAACATGTACCAGTCGTATCAAATCTTTATTGAGATCTTTCCCTTAACAAGTATCTTCTTGCACAAAATACAAAAATAAAAAATGAGAGTAATTGAAGTGCAGTTAACAACGCATAGAAGAGATCAAGCCTAGTTGAATCAAACTCCATGCCATCTAACCACCCATTTTTCTTATCTCCAAGTCTTGTAACTCTACCTACAAAGGCGACGAGTGCACCGTCGAGCCAGATAGACACACCAACAATAAAAAACACCATAGATGAGCTTAGAGCTTTGAGCTGCACTGGCAACTGGTTGCTAAAGAACTCCATTAACCCGACAAACGAAAGTACTTCCATGAGACCAACGCAAATAAATTGTGGCAATGACCAAAGAAAAGATAAATCCTTTGGGTCCTCTGCCAACCTCCTTTTCCTTTCAACCAATGCTGCCACACCGGTACCAAGCATGGCAAAAACAAAACCTATGCCAGCACGTACCAAATGTGAAGTGGTATAGTAGTATCCGCTGCTTGTATACTTTTGCATTGCCGGTAAAATTATTTGGTTGTTCATTACAAGTACAATAAATTGAAGAACTACAGAGAATGCGTAGAGGGATGCAGGTGTAATTTTGACACCCATTAGTTTTGTGTTCATAGTGGAGGCTGCCGGCGCTGTTAGTGTGAAAAAGAAGGAAAATGGTAAGTAACAGAAAATGGAGCTGATGAGTATTGGTAACATCTTTACGAAGATTTTTGCCGCCTCAACTTGAGAAATGCTGCAGTATGACCAAGCATCCGTGTCTCCTGTGTATATCGATGCCTTGTCGAGGAACCTGCAAAGAAATTTACATTGCAGGATTTATGAATATCCAGAAAATAAAGATTTGAGGTGCTTTTTGAAAAATAAAAATTTACCTGAGATCTTTTGTAGGAGGAAGTACTTCTAAACTAGTTATATCATCTGTGGTTTCCGTATTAATTTGAGGATCTTCTAAATTTTCAGGGGATACATGAATTTTTCTTTTTTTAAGTGCTACAACAAAGACCTGAAATTCCGAATAAATAGATCTTTCTGTCAGGTTTACATGAATTGCTAATTGGATGTATATTTCACTTTCGTTTTGCAAAATGAATACACAATAGAGAACGCATTATGCACGGTACTAGCTACATCATTTTTGTACGTCCCAGTTTTATATTAAGTTCATTAAAGAGATTGTCATGTATACAGGACAGCACTTAATTTTGTGCATTACTGATTTTCCTTTGGCAGTTTCTACGGAGCTATAAGATCTTAATAAGACAATATTTTATAATTTCTAAGTCATTAATATGATAGCAGTTGCATAAGAATAGTACATGTCCCTATATATTTATATATACAAAATTAAAACTAAAATTAATTAATCTTTAATCATATCACATAAACTGCCAATATTTCAACGGAGAAAAAAAAAATGAAATAATGGTAGTTATATAGTTGATGCCATGTGGTACCTGCACAATACTAGTCAATGGGCTGCCAGAAGGCTTTTTGTTGCGGTAGACCGGAAATCCGACGGCTGCTAGTAGCAGCCCAGACAGAATAAACAGCGCACACACGCCTAGTCCCAGATCCCACCCCTTGAAAACCTGGATCCACACCACAAGTGCTAAACCAAGAAATGCTCCAAAGCAAGTTGCCATGGCTGCAAAGTCAAAGAACCTTATTTTTAGCTTCGACTCAGATGGGTCGTCAGAATCGAATTGTTCACCCCCAAATCCCGGCGTGGCGGCACGCATGAAGCCCTCTCCTATCGCTACCATGAAGAGGCCAAGGTAAAGCAGTGAAGTTCGCCATCCATGCAAAGATTCACAGTCTGCTTGTAGGTTTTGATTTAAGTTACATGGAGGGAGGTGGAGAGAAGGGATGTGCACTTGTAGCGCAAGCAAAATAAATCCCTTCAAAATTCAAAACATTAATTATCTCAAGGTAGTTCTGTACTAAACGTTAAAATTATTATATATTTAAGAGTTCTAGCAAACTGATACTTAATCGAAGAATGGATGTTACTTACCAAGATCTCAAAAGGGCCGAATAAGAGGATGGCGTTGAAGCGCTTGATATATGAATCAGTAACGAAAGCACCTAATATGGAGAGCATCCATGTGGCACCACCAAAATTTGTGCTGAGGATAACACTGCGCGCAATGGTCATGTTGTGAGTCGAACGAAAAAACCCGACAAGATTTGTATTTGCAGCATTGATACTGCTTCTCACCACCACCAAAGCTGCATAACCAAATATCTCAGTTAAAACAAAATTTTAGACAAAATTAGAGGAAAGACAGCTTATTAATTGAAGTGCTCAGTCTCACAGCCATAACAGCTTCTACTAAGGATATTATTCATCCCCAACGGTGGTGTATTTTCGTTTTATTCATTTTTGGTTAGGATCATATAATTTTGGCACTTTGATTGATAGAAGGAAACTTTTCATGTCCCTTAATAAGCCATGAGAGCTTATTAATTTGTACGAACTTCTTGTTTTTTTTTTCTTTTAACCATTTTCTTTTTTGGGTCACTTGTAAATATTGTGAGAGCAAAGAATAAAAATGCACATATATCAGATAATAGCAGAGACTTAAAAGTGATGAACATATATCAGATAATAAATTAATTGCACGCTTACTATAGAGAAACAAAGTAGCTCTAACCCCTCCATGCTTTCTTGGGTCCACTGGGTTACCTCTCCAATTTACTATACCCTCCATCTCTCTCTCTGTCTCTCTTTCTCTCTCAGGAAACCTAAATTAGCAGCTGCTGCTTTCTCTCTTTTTCGCTATGTGTGTAGGTGTGTTTGTGTGTTTTTGCAACGTAGATGAGTGCAAAGCGCGTATTTATAGACGGAACAGTATTAAAGTCAAGGTTTCTCCTGTATCAAAGACAAATGATCAGTTAGAAAAAAACATATAAATATTGTGTTAACTAATTTGTCTTTAAAAATTAATATACTAATAATTACTCTTAACATATATAATAATGAAAATATGATAGAATGACTATGTAATTATATCATTAAATTAATTATATATTAGAAATCTCTGGAACTTCATCTGAACTCATTCATGATTTATTAAATCATTGCTTTTCTTATTGGCGAGGTATAATATATAGCTTCATGCCAAATCAGATAAGCATACTATATATATATATATATATATATATATCTGTGCCATGATAGGCTGATAAGCAGCTATATATATATGTCAAAGAGAAACTTCCATGTACGCCTCAACTAATTTTAAAATTAAAGAAAAGGGCCCTCATTTTCTTTATCAAGATTGACAATTATATTCATGCCCATGCAAGCGTTAATTAAGAATATTACTGTTCGTGTACTTATTTTCATTATAAACGATGTAAAAAGACCGCGCACAAATTAGAATTAGTCCAAGTAAATTGTTAGACCTGACATCACAACTTATACCATTGGTTTTTTTAATTAATTCGCTGGGTTTTAAAAAGTTAAGATGAAAAAAAATTCAATGATGATTTTATGTGATAATGTATTTTTATTTGTTGACTTGTAGTTCTGTGAATACTCTTTACGCTCTGTGAATACTCTTTACGCTGATTTTCTCGTTACAATTTCTATGAATGTTGTCATAAAAGCATTTAATTGATAATATTTATTTCTTTCTTTCTCTGTTATTGATTACAACAAAATAAGAAAGTAATAATTAACATGTTTGCTCACTATGATTAATTACTTTTCTATTTAACGGAGATGTAAATTTAAGACAAAATAGTTCATTTTATTATTGAATGTAGAGAATTGTATAATAAAAATATTGTTCAAGATAAAAGTATTTAGTCTGATGGGGTTTCAATATTTTGTATTTTCTTTTTAAATTTTTAAACTGAAGAAAAGTACACGCAAAATAC
The DNA here is from genome assembly GCA_024447655.1 of Carex scoparia. Taxonomy (NCBI): domain Eukaryota; kingdom Viridiplantae; phylum Streptophyta; class Magnoliopsida; order Poales; family Cyperaceae; genus Carex; species Carex scoparia. Next base: position 3,407,772 of record JAJHPE010000025.1, on the reverse strand, counting down.
TAGAATGTACATAAAGATGTATGCTAACAAAACAAGACGTACGTACTGTTATAAAATTAGAAAAATTTAATATGCATGAGGTCACTCTGATAATTTAAGAATTAATTATATATGGTAAATGAGATATTTTTGTTATTGTCTTCTATGTTTTGATAAGAAAAAAAAATATGGGGGCAAGTCATTGTTAATTAATATTGAGTAGATATACGTCATTTACATTAATTTAGTGCATGTTGACGAGATGCGTGGGTTTTTTCTAATTCTCCGTTGCCGTAAATATGGATATTTTCAAATGGAATTTTTGAAATTCAAAATAATTCCATTATAAAAGAGAAATAGAAACTATATAATTATATTTTATCAAACTTAAGAAGACTATATAATTAAAAAATAAAATTGACTCCATTATAATTATTTTTTGCCACAAAGGCTTTTAAAGTTACTTATCAAACTTAAGAAGACAATTGAATGTTACTTATGTAATTTGTTTAGTTTCTGGTGCTATTTTGCTTGTTTTTGGACATATATTTATGCATGTATATGTATGATACATATATTTTTTTCATAAGATTTTTTTATAATTAATGTTATGACAAGCTTCCTTGTTAACTTTCTAGCTATAAATTTACATAAATTAATTAATATGATAACATGAATTTATAAATAAAAATTCAATTGAACTACACCCCCCCCTCCACACACACACACACACACACATATACAAATTGAATTGATACAATTTTTTTTTTAACTGGTCAATTGATCAAGGCGCAAACAACTTTTACATGGATTTTGAGAGAAATCCATGTTTGGATATTTGCACAAAACAAACACGGTTTGTACACTATTCTCCGTTTATAGAGACCTTGAGTCGTACACAGTTCATTAATAATGAACCGTGTACATAAATTAGTGACTTTATTAGACGGATTGATTTTAATTGACCGTGTGGGTATGTACGAGTTTTTTCGTGCCAGTGCCTAATCCCATTACACATGTAATTGTGTAATATTTTCTCATCCATGTATGATATGCCATGTATGAAGGTGTATTCTCTACTAGTGTTCCCTCTATATATTCTTTCAAAATTGAGCCAAATAGAAACTTATGTTAACTCTTTTCTTGTTGTCATCATTATTCAACCTGGTTATTAATCATCTTAGTTAAGAATCAATTTGCAAATTTAATTTTTATTTAATTTTTTGGTGATTGGATGAAAGGTTTACGAGCAAAAACCTCCATATCAAATAATAACTAATTAAGTATTGTTGTGTAATTGTGTTATTATATAATTTACTTTATTTAATTACATAAATTTTATTATTAATAAAAATACTATATTGATAACAAGTATTTAAGAAGAATAATATGTTGGATATTTGATAATTAAATTATTTTGTAATAATCATAATAAATGTAACGCTATCGACGAATTAATTTTTATTGGTGTGAAAAATTATAATATTCTATAATAATACTTTATAATAATAAATACTTTGTCAAAACATGCATAATTGTATTTTAAATCCTTAGTTGTCCTGTTTCGAATTGCATGTGGGGGTGGCGTCGAATAAATCCTGAGACGCGGTATACAACACCTGTACTAGTTTGATAAAATTTCGGAATTTAATATCATGGAATTTTTTTAATGATACAGAAAAGAAAAATCAGCAAGGTACTTGCTAGCATGAACCTTCGATCTTGATATATTTTTTTTATTCAAAGAAATTATTATAAATAATACAAAAAAAGAGTATTTTAGAATTTCGATGCGGACCAAAAAAGTTCCCCCCTCTTAGAATTTTTTACGAGAAAAATATATCTCAAATCAAAGTGTCTTTTTTTTTGTTAGGTCTCAACATGTTGCACAATTATTGTTCAAGACCATAGAGGATCCAACACAACAAAAAAGCAAAAAAAAAATTATGTGGTAGATATTGATACTCTTTTTTTTTTTTCTCTCCATTATATATTTTATAATATTCTTTATAAAAAATTCTCTTCAATCTTTCCTTGAGTTCCCATTTTTCAGGAAAAAGCATTTGAAATTTAGTGGTCCGTGAAGGAATAATCTAGGGATCTTTCAATATGGTTATGAAAAATATTTATTTCTGTTAGGTGGTTTGATTTTCTTTAGAAGTTTTGGTGGCTTGTTTGTTTTATTCATTCATTTTTATATAAAAACTCAACAAAATTGTTACCATGAGTCCAGAAGGTACGGTGGTACGGCCTTCCACATGTCGTTACCATGTGCTCATAAAGTCTAAAATCTATAGTCAACGGTCTGCTTTGTTTATTTTTATTTGTTCGGTTGGTTTGGTTTTTTATATAACTAATTATATTTTCCTATATAAAAAATGTGTTAGTTAGTAATCTGTATTAATTAAGATTCGGATGGATATATAATTAAGTCCTAGCTGAGCAACATAATCAAGCAAAAGTACATCTACAATAAATCAATATCTCACTTAATTATTAGTTGTTGGTGCCCCTAGTAAATTTTTCTGTGTTAAAGATATAATAAAACTTAAGTGATATGAATAACATAAGTCCTTCCGTACTACGGTTTTAAAATCGTATCATCTAAACTTTAAACTTCGATCTAAATAGCTCGATAAATTGGTTATATAATAAATTGTAGAATACTATTTTTTTTTTTACTATTTTTCAATTTTTTTGATTATTTTTTATGATTTATAAACGATGAAAAAAATAACTTAAAAATAAAAGTAAATTTCTTTAGGCTGTTTTTTTTTTGTCATTTTTCATAAATTATAAAAATAGTAAAAAAAATTCAAAATAGTAAACATTAGTATTCTACAAGTTCATTATATAATTAATTTTTTGAGCTACTTATATCAAACTTTAAATTTACATGATATGTTTTTGAGACTGTAGCACAGAAGACCTTATGCTATCCATATCACCTAAGCCTTACTGTAAAAAATATACATGTTTGAAAAGACAATTAGTTTAGTTAGTTGTTTCATTATCTTAGTTGGTTGTTTCATTTGAGAAGAAGACAATTAGTTTCAATTGATTTATTGCTTAATTATGTAATTCGTTAGGCATGCTCATCTGCAAATATTTAGAGTGGTGAACATTTAATTGGATGTAAAAATCATGAATGTGTTGATTACATGCATGTATAACCAAATTTTGACAACTGATTGATATAATTAATGTTTTGAGCAGATTAATAAAAATAATGCGATCCACGCATATTAATATATATGTGATATTGAAGACAGTTAAGGTGTCTGGTACATATTATTATTACATTAATTGGTTGTTTTAATTATTTGAGAACAATAACAAAATTTAAAACCTATTCGATTGATTTACAAAGATGGACTATTATGCAATTATTTAGCGAGCTTGGTATGTTGGCCCGCTACAATTTAATTGGTTCTAAAAGTCATAAACTTGTTTTTTATTTTATATTTTGGAGGTTAATTAGAGACAGCCCCAACATTTTGTATTAAGAAAAGTCCGAAAGACAACATGTAATTGCTGGTTACATAATTAAATAACCACGAGTATATACATCGTACGGTCCGAAAAACTAATGACACACAGTTCTACGATTGTGTCAATGAGCGTCGTGTATGAATAGGTAGGTACATTGGACATAGTTTATAAACCATGTTTATATAGCACTAACATTCATAGTTAATAGACTTGAACCATGTCAGATCTCCAAAAAAATGTGCTGTAATATAAATTGTGATTTCTAAACAGTCAAAGTAACCGTGTATACTAATAAGTGTTATATGCATGGTTTCTACAAGACATCCAAGTTTGATTTTAGCAACCATATATGTTTTCTATTTAGATACGTGTATGTTTTGATTTTTTAAAACATTTTTTATTAGCTAGCACACATATTTGCTATCCATTAAACATACAACATTACATAGATAATTCAAAAAATATTCAACACATCATACAAAAATCAATCATATTTATTCAACATTCAATAAACAAAAACTATTAATATATTCAACATTTTTTTAACATACATAAACTGATATACATCCATAATTCAACATATATCCAGCATAAATACATATACATATATATAATATAATTACAACACTAGGCATGCATGTTTTTACAAAATTCAACATATATACATTAAACATGCAATATTGCACATTTCCATATATAAATATTATATCAAGAGAACCTCAGAGAGCTACTAATTTAAAAAACAAATTTAAACCCTAGCTTTTCGAGCCAAGAAGAATATAAAACCAAAATAAAGAAAACAAAACCTGACATTCTAACCATGTATATGATTCCCGTGTCAGGTTCTGTTTTCACCTCGAGTGATTTAGAATTTCATTGGCTTTATCATTCTCTATCATAATTTGCAAAGCAAATTCAAATCATGCAACAAACATATATAAGTGGCAAGTACATTAAGAAATTCACAAAAACATGTTATTTTTTTCATTTAACTTTACAAAACAACTTTCAACACTTAATTACCTTACATTAATACCTATATACACATCATCACGCAACAAACAAATTAAAGCCAATTTATGCATATAATTACCCATATTTGAATTTTGGTTCATGTCAATTCAAAGTAGTGTGACAATACTCGATCTGTTTCATATATAATTTTTTCAAGCCTAACCTAGATTTTTTCGAAGTAAAACTCAAGATAAATTGGAGCTTAAAAGATTATCACACAAATTAAAATATTACTCTCTTATAAATCAGGATGGTGAGATTAGACTCCAAATTCCCCGCCTCCAATTAACCTCGCATCCTTCATTTTGTGTCTTCATGGGGAGGACAAAGACCAAACGCAGAAAGACACAAACAGAAGGAGGAAATCCTTCGTTTTGTGTCTTCCACGATTAGTCTTGGCCTCATACTATGAATCTCTTTTTTTTTTTTAAAACCTTCGGAGAGGCTACAAAGTTGTGAGGGGGAATCGAACTCTTGGTCTTTGGGTACAATAATCCTAGAACTTTTTCCTAGCCAACTGTGCTACCTCCCCTTTTCTACTACAAATCCCTCTTAGTCACGAAAAAACTAGCTAACCGAGTTTAGAAGGCAAAGACTAATCACGAATTTTTTTTTATGGTCCAGAGTTTTATGAAAAATAATGATTTATACCTATCATAAACATCGTAATAAATTTCCAATAAAATGTAATATTTAATCTCCAAGTGGATTTCAATATGGAGATCATTTAAACGGTTTGAATCCAATAGTTTAGAGTCCAATGCACAAAAAAGACTATGCATTCCGATGCACCATAGCCGAACTCTATATATGTGTACACATTAACATATACATACATGTACATACATACATGCATATGTAGTATGTATGCAGGCTTGAAAGTTTGGATTTAAATAATTGGATGCAGCAGCTAGTGCTAAATCTAAACAGATAAAATTTATAGATTAATTGTTAGGTTTGCAGACTTGAATTCAATACTTTATTAAGTTGTATAGCAATGTTTATAGACTTGAAGGCTTGGATTTCAAATATTTGTATGTAGCAACTAACGTTAAAAAAAAAAAATAAGAAGGTAAAATTCATAGATTACAGAGTTCTGTACCAAGATTGCAAATTGAAAGCTTGGATTTAAAGAGTTCAACGCAAAAGTCTCTATCGAACTTTTAGAAAGTGGTCCCGATAAAAAAATATTGTAATTAGGGGAGATGGAATTGATTTTTTTAGGAGCAGAATTGAAATCAACAATTTACAGAAATGTGTACCAATATTTACAGATTTAAAACCTTGGATTTAAAAACGTTCAGCTAGATGGATCAGCGCGAGCAACTTTTTTGAAGATAAAAAACAGTTTGTTGGAGAATTTGACCGAAACTTAAGTCCGGAAACAACTAGCATATATCATATTGCCATGAATCATCCATCTTGTTATTTTCTTTTTAACGGCATATAACGAATATTCACTTAAAAAATAATAAAACAAATAAACTATATATATAATCTCCGTGACGTACCTCAAATTTTACTTACAAGCTACCATATATATATATGGTGGTTTGTCAATGTGTAACATCAGTTAGAGACACTATTACAGTGCAATAAGTCAACACGGCAACCATAATTAATGCAATAGAGATTGATGACATATTTCGTCTATCCAACCTGGGGTTTGTGGGGGGGGGGCTGTACTGATTCAAATAATATGATTATTTAAATTAATCCGATAGATTGTACTGATTGGATTTGAAATGTTACCCATTTAATTATAATTGATTGTATGTATAGATTGAATTATAGATACAAAATTCGTAAAATAGTTCGAGTAAAATCTGATGCGACTATTATATATGTTATTGTTCTTAAGAAATTTTCTGTACTACATGCATAATATCACAACTTTATTTATTTGTATATCTCAAATGTCACCAAACTGTTAATCATCTTCAATATTATTATGCAAGATACGTCTATGTAAAATTTTCTAATTTTTTTTAGTTCATTTTATAGTTAATCAAGTTGTCGAAAAATGAATATATCTAGCAAATTATGATAGATTAATTTTAATGTATTTATTTTTTATTCACTTGATATAGTAAAAAAAAGTTTCAAAATTTTGCATGACGAGAATTTTTTTTGGAAACTTACATTCGACATATCAATAACAGAACATAAGACCTTGAATTGGATTAATTTTGGGTATGCGGCAAATTTAATTTTCCAGCTTTTTGGGATTAGGCTTGATTTTAGCTGGCCCAACAATCTTTCTTCTTTTTTTCTCTGATTTTGGGTTTAGGGATTAGAAAAATATTCGGCTGTTTTCTTCTCTTCTTCTCATAAAAGGCTAGGCCCATTTTTTTTTTTAGCCCAGGTGATGAACTTGGTACATAATCCGGGGTTTATGACCATCTTAATCACCTCAATCCCAAAGAATCTTTCAATTTCTCTCTGAATTGCCTCAGAATTTTAAGTGTTGTGTTGTCGAAAGTGATTTTTACTTGCCTTTATAATCTTTGAAAAAAATAAAGAAGAACCAAACCAATTAATTTTATGATAATAACAATATGTATATATATATATATATATATATATATATATATATATATATAGAAAATTGCTAATATGCTACGCGTAGCTAAGAGACCTCCGTGCTACGGCTCAAAATTTGAATTTTCAAAATCCTAACGGTTGATCCAAACCGTTAGATATGTTCTACATATTGAAATATACTTGGAGACCAAATTTTATATTTTTTGGATTTTTTTTACTATTTATTAAGACACTTTGAAAATCGCTGATCCAACGGTGGCTTAACCAAACAGTGAAACCGTTGGATCAGCGATTTTCAAAGTGATTTAATAAATAGTAAAAAAATTCCAAAAAATGTAAAATTTGGTCTCCAAGCACATTTCAATATGTAGAACACATCTAACGGTTCGGATCGACCATTAGAATTTTGAAAACACAAATTTTGAGCCATAGCACGGAGGGGCTCTTAGCTACGCGTAGCACCGTAGCCCGGTCCTTAGTATTATTATATGAGGCATGTACACTCAGCCATATTTATGAGTATATATGTTATTATACCAAATCATGCAAGCGTTTCTTGCGTTCTTTTACATTGACTAATTACTAGTTATTACACGGAGATTACAGATTGTGACAACAACAATATATATATATATAATAACGAACTGACAGAAAAAAGCCCTTTTGGACTTTGAGAGCTCAGATAAACTTGTATAAAAAAGAAAAATCTACCAAATATTCTTACTGAACATCATAAACTCCGAACAAATGTGTTAATTGAAGTAATTAATCTGTTTGAGTCTATCTGGTTCATGCAAAAAAAAAAAAAAATTGTCGAGTCATTCACTACTTATTAATTGCCAGATTAGCACCATTCGCAGATTGTTTGATGCAAGGGCGGATCTATGTATATGTCAGGGGGTGCTAAGCCACTCTTATGAATTCAAAATTTAATTATATATATATATATGAGTAGAACTAGGGTGCTCCTAAGTTCACCAAATCTCTTGTGAACTTGACTCTAAAATATATCGAATCAACTTTAAACGATGAATCCAAACCGTTGAAACCCTTCTACCTAATGAATGATGTGTCTACATGTGAAAATTTTAAAGTTTCGAATTAATTTAATATAGAGTCAAGTGGTCAAAAGTTTAAGGTTTATAAATTAATTTTAATGCATTCATTTTTTGGACTCCTTTGACCGCTTGACTCTATATTAAATTAATTCAAAACTTTAAAATTTTTACATGTAGACGCATCACTCATTAGGTAGAAGAGTTTCAACGGTTTGGATTCATCATTTAAAGTCGATTCGATATATTTTAGAGTCAAGTTCACAAGAGGTTTGGTGAACTTAAGAGCACCCTAGTTCTACTCATATATATATATATATATAGGTTTTGGCTAATATGCTACGTGTAGCATAGAGACCTCCGTGCAACGGTTCAAAATTTGAATTTTCAAAATTCTAACGGTCGATCCAAACCGTTAGATGTGTTCTACATATTGAAATGTGCCTGGAGACCAAATTTTATATTTTTTGGAATTTTTTTACTATTTATTAAGCCACTTTGAAAATCGCTGATCCAACGGTTTCACTGTTTTGTTAAGCCACCGTTGGATCAGTGATTTTCAAAGTGGCTTAATAAATAGTAAAAAAAATAAAAATAAATGTAAAATTTGGTCTCCAAGCACATTTCAATATGGAGAATACATCTAACGGTTCGAATCGACCGTTAGGATTTTAAAAACTCAAATTTTGAGCCGTTGCACGGAAGTGCTCTATGCTACGAGTAGCACCATAGCCCAAATTATAACGTTATGACATTAGCCAGACTCTCTCTCTCTCTATATATATAGAGAGAGAGAGAGTTAGGCTAATGTGCTTTGGGAAGTAAAGCGGGTGTTTTACTTCCCGCTCAAATCTCCATTTTCAAAGTTCAAATAGTCGATCCGAACAGTTAGATGTTCTCCTTATTGAAATGTGCTTGAAGACCAAATTTTACATTTTTTGGAATTTTTTTACTATTTTTTAAGCCACTTTGAAGTCGCTGATCCAACGTGAACAGTAAAAATTTCTGGACTATCGGATTAGTGATTTTCAAAGTGGCTTAATAAATAGTAAAAAAATTCCAAAAAATGTAAAATTTGGTCTCCAAGGACATTTCAATATGGAGAATATTTTGAGTGGTTCAAATCGGTCATTTAAACTTTGGAAATGAAGATATTGTGCCATGGCTCACCAAACGCATTTACACTATGGCTTAGCCAAGTCCATCTCTCTCTCTCTCTCTCTCTCTATATATATATATATATATAGAGAGAGAGAGAGAGAGAGGTTGGCTAATATCAAATCAGTTGTTCCTGAGCTCCCGTACAACCAAGTGCTTTTTCAATTTTCGAAGTCCAAAACGTCGATCCAAACCGTTAGATGTGTTCTCTATATTAAAATATGTTTGGAGACCAAATTTTATATTTTTTAGAATTTTTTTACTATTTATTAAGTCACTTTGAAAAATTGTTGATCCAAGGGTGGCTTAATCAAACAGTAAAAACAGAAGCCACCGTTGGAACAACAATTTTCAAACTGGCTTAATAAATAGTAAAAAATTCAAAAAAATGTAAAATTTGGACTCCAAGCACATTTTAATATGGAGAACACATCTAACGGTTTGGATCGACGTTTTGGACTTCGAAAATTGAAAAACCACTTGGTTGCACAGGAGCTTAGGAACAACTGATTTGATATTAGCCAACCTCTCTCTTTCTCTCTCTAGATATATATATATATATATATATATATATATATATATATATATATATATATATATAGAGTTGGGCTATGGTACTCTATAGAGTACCATGGCTCGATGCTCTACGGCATTAGATCTCCATTTTAAAAATTCAAACATTCGATCTGAACTGTTGAACATGTTCTTCATATTGAAATGTGCTTGGAGACCAAATTTTACATTTTTTTTGAATTTTTTTGCTATTTATTAAGCCACTTTGAAAATCTCAGATCCGATGGTCCAGAAATTTTTACTATTTTTTTACTGTTCACAACAGATATGAGATTTTCAAAGTGGCTTAATAAATAGCAAAAAAATTCCAAAAAATGTAAAATTTAGTCTCCAAGCACATTTCAATATGAAGAACATGTTCAACGGTTTGGATCGGGTGTTCGGATTTTTAAAATGGAGATATAGCGTAGAGTACCATAGTCCATCTCTCTCTCTCTCTCTCTATATATATATATATAGGGATGGGCTATGGTGAGTTGCAAAGTAAGAGGTCATTTTTACTTCACGCCCACATTTTATTTTTGAAAATCCGAACAACTGATCCGAACAGATCAACATGTTCTCCATATTGAAATGTGCTTGGAGACCAAATTTTACATTTTTTGGAATTTTTTTTACTATTTATTAAGCCACTTTGAAAATCGCTGATCCAATGGCCTAGAAAATTTTACTGTTTTTTTACTGTTCATCCGGATCTGCCATTTTCAAAGTGGCTTAATAAATAGTAAAAAATTCAAAAAAAAAATGTAAAATTTGGTCTCCAAGCACATTTCAATATGGAGAAAATGTTGAGCTGTTCGGATCGGTTGTTTGGATTTTCAAATTAGAATACGAGCGTGAAGTAAAATGTTGTTTTACTTCACAACTCTCCATAGCCCATCTCTCTCTCTCTCTCTCTCTGTATATATATATATAGATATAGAGAGAGAGAGAGAGAGAGAGTTGGGCTATGGTACTCTATAGAGTACCATGGCTCGGTGCTCTACGGCACTATATCTCGATTTTAAAAATTCAAACACCCGATCTGAACGTTGAACATGTTCTTCATATTGAAATGTGCTTGGAGACCAAATTTTACATTTTTTGAATTTGTTTTGCTATTTATTAAGCCACTTTGAAAATCGCAGATCCGATGGTCCAGAAATTTTTACTGTTTACAGCGGATCTGAGATTTTCAAAGTGGCTTAATATATAGCAAAAAAATTTCAAAAAATGTAAAATTTAGTCTCTAAGCACATTTCAATATGAAGAACATGTTCAACGGTTTGAATCAGGTGTTTGGATTTTTAAAATGGAGATATAGCGTAAAGTACCGAGACGTTTTACTCCATAGAGTACCATAGTCCATCTCTATGGTACTCTCATAAAATGATAAAATGATAGATGTGTGTGGGTAGCCTAATTTTTAGAGTTTCATTTGATGTCCACGAGGACATGAGTTTAATTCACATGATGCAACCTGACTTGAAACTTAATTAGATTGTGATTCAGTACGGATATGACATTCAATCGATCACAAGTTTAGCATTTAAGTCATTGATAATATGACACTGGGGCAGTAGTACAGTTAGTTAGGAAAAAATATTCTAGGACTGTAGTTACTCAAAGGTCACTCACAACTTCGCAACTTTAAAAAAAAAAAATATAATATGACCCCGTACCATCATCTTCTTAATGATAGAAAGTGCGTGATTGAACCAAGTACAAAAAATTGGAAAGGTTTGATTGAACCAAAGAAGAACAATTAAGAAGCTCATAATTAATAAACCTAATATAATATGTTTGGAGCTAAAAAACCAGACTACCTCAACTCAAAATTTCGAAAACAAGAATCACATTGTCATTCTTAGTCTCGGCGAAAATTTTGAACTCAGGCCCAAAGTAGCAAAATTCCAGTTGTTAATTATTTTTCCAGTAATCCGTAAAGTAGCGAGCCCAATATTCGTCAAGGATCCTTGTCAAGGATCTCTCCAGTATTCTATCTTTGGAAGAAAAAGGAGATAATTTTGACCGTTCGATGGACGATAATTAAAGAGGGGTGACACCGAATTTTTCCTTCCTTCTTCCACAAAAACACGTTCATAGAAATTTGATGGTTATTTCATTTTGTTGCACAAACTTCATAATTTGAGCAACAAAATTTTAATGCAGTTATTTTAGTTTGTTTTACTATGTAAATAATTATAATTGACCAACTAATTATAATTTAAAGCAAGATGCTGACAGTGTAAGTGTCCCATGCTTTTTGAAATAATATTTTTTTTTGTCTAACTTAGGTTTTTTTGTGAAACATTGATACCATTAATTAGGGAAATTATCTGGTCTAAAAAAGATAGAAACTAATGTGTGAACCCGAGTTGTTATCCATATAATTTTTTTTGAAGTTAATAACTTTAATGCCTACTAACAATTCGATTGATAAAAAACATATTTACATTGTGTCAAGTCACTTCAATTTCTAGATCTACAATTTTATTCTTACGAAATTCTATTTAATCTCCCTCTAAAATCCTAGATCTACTCACTCTTCTACTTCTATTTACATACACTCGTAATCACTCTAATACCTTTATTTTCATCTCGCTCCATGATCGGATCTGTTTTTTCGATTGCCGCCGTACTCCGACGACCGGATCTACTCGTCGCCGTGTTCCAATCGAGATGAAGACTCAACGTTCCGAACTCCGACAATACCACACTCTCATCTCCAGTCAGCTCCGCTCCCTCCCCTTTGTCTATTCTTCTCTCTACTCAAGAAGATAGAGACGAGAGAGGAGAGGATATAGAACCGGAATTCTGCTTTTAAATTTTTAATCAATAGAGTGAGATAGCCGAATGGTATAATATAATTGCTTTTAAAAAGAATAATAGTCAGCTAGCTTATTACGAGGGCATACTATTTCAAATTTGACTCGAGAACATGCTACACAGAAACCCATAAGAATGGCAAACAACAAATTTAGAAAATGATCATTGTGAAACTAGTATGGATGATTAATTGAAAAGCAGTTAGATTAGACCTGCTAACGAGCCGGATCCAACCCAAAACTCGGCTCGGCTCATTTAATCTTTCATTAAAATCCGACTCGGCTCAAATCCAACTTTGAATGATAAAGCTCGACTCGGCTCGGTCCATTAGATTCTCTTAGCCCGGCCCGAACTCGGCTCGAACTCGGCTCGAACTCGGCTCGGCTCAAACCCAATAAATTATGTTTAATAGGCTGCTATTCGAACTCGGCTTACACCTTAAGAGGAACTTCAATTTTGTAAAAAGAATAAAGTAAAATTTCTACTGCTACTGTTCGAACAGAGTTTAATTGGCTCCAGTTATGTTTTAAACAGATTAGCATGCAAACATACTAATTACAACCACCAAAAATATATATCATGATAGTAATAGCACTATTAACTTGAACACCAAAAAATTCAAAAATTCAAAGCAAAATAAGAAACAGCCTCCCACAATTAACTTGCTGACAAAACAAGCTTAATCACAAAATGCAAATATATCCCTACAGAAAGCAAAAATACTGAAACAGACAATTAAGCACTAAAAACCCTTAAAATTAAGAATTAGGCATGAATGGACGAAATTGGTCCAAGTTGAAGCTTCCATCAATAGAGGCAAACCAATCCTTCGAGCAAATGAGTGCCTCGATTGTCTCTCGGTGTCATCGAACTCCGTAAATGATCTGTCAACCGACCCGCTGCACTAAAAGCTGACTCAGATGCAACGGTTGACACTTGAACCGCCAAAAAATCTCTTGCCATCTTTGCTAAAGTCGGATATAACTCCGAGTTTCTTCTCCACCATTGTAAAATATCAAATTCTTCATCCGACTCTAGGCACACGGCTTCTTCCAAGTAATTATCCAACTTGGATCTCTTTTGGCGCAATTGACGGTTTTGAGAACGAAATTTCTGAAAACTCAACTCAAGCTTCTTTTGTTTCTCGTTTTGACCTTCCACTTGCGGTGAGATACTACTTGTCGCTCGGCCAGTTGTGCTCTCATACTCTTTATACCATTTTTTAAGTGAAGTGCGCACACATTCAATTCTTTCGAAGTACAAATCAGTCCCTGCTCCATATACAATTTCAAAACAGAATTCCATCCGATCTAACTTTTGCCGAGGATCAAAAACACAAGCTAATGTTAGTATCCCGTTCGGCTTTTCCCAATATTTGAGAAACTTTCTTTGCATCTCTTTTGATAAGTCTCGCAAAGTGTGATTGGGACTTGTATCGGTATAATCCTCCCACAAAGTGGACCGAATAGTCCACACCTCCCTCATAAACACATATGAAGATGGTCTCCTAACTGTTAGATAGATGATTACTTCAGCAGTTAGATAGTATGTTGCAAATTTAGATGATAAGTTTTATTTTGTGAATATCAACACTTAGCACTAGTATATGGTTCAAATTTAGATGTTTGAATTGTGAATCCAATAAGATATTTTTTGCCACAAACAAAATTACTAAATAAGTAACAAATATGTTTTAAAATTCATATACTGTTCATCTTCATACAGATTCAGAGTTATGTTGCTGTCCAAAGACACCCCAAAGTCTTCAATGAAGGCTTCTTATTTCCCTCTCAACTCAATCCTTTCTCCACTGAATTCGTATCCTCTGAGATATCTCATATTCTACATGACTTTTCGTAAAATCTCAACCATTCAAAGACGTTTTGCACGAATCTCAAAGCTCAAATAATACTGCCCCTGTGCTATCCCCAAATAGGCACCGGACACGTCGTTCACGCAAAATATGATATATCTCAGAGGATATATACGTAGCACACAAAAGTGGACAATCTTCTCCTCTAGTGCATAATTCAAAGATGACAGCTACGTAGCACACAAAAATAAACCATTTTTGACATCTAAATCCTTATTCATGTACTATGTTGCAATCAATTTTAATTAGCAGGTAAAGCACGTCTCCTGGCTCTCTTTCTCAACTACAGTGTACAGAATTGATAAGTCCACTGTAAATGTCCACTAATTCGGGTAAGCAATTAGCAGTCAAGCACGTCTGTTGGCTCAATGTGAACCAAAGATACCATAAGTCCACTGGACTTTGCCTGTCCTAATCTTCATATCAATTCCGCTTGTGTGCTGGAGTACTCATTACACCAACTACTGCAGTAATACACACAAGTCTACTATTTTTTATATACAAATCCCTATTCATTAAATATATATGTTGCAAACAATTTAAACCAAATTAAGTAATTCAGCTTTCTAATTGGTGGTCAAGCACGTCTATTGGCTCTGTTTGAATTCCTAGCTGCAGTATCATCGTGTCTCACCACTGAGTATATAAGAGGGCCAGCCCTGATGCATTGATAAGTAACCACACAATCTGTAAGTTGTGATTTTAGCATTTTAGCAATGAGGGCCATTCTCTTGTTCCTTACCCTCTCTCTACTCCCTGTGGTTCAATCTTCACTAACATCTCAAGCACAAGCTCTCCTTCATTGGAAATCCACTCTCCAAACTCAACAACCTCTTTCATCTTGGAATCAGCATGTTCACCCATGCAACTGGACCGGAATCACTTGCCGCGATACTAACAATAGAAGGCAAGTCATCACTAAAATTTCTATTTCCCACAAGGGTCTGGATGGGAAATTAGATGCTCTTAATTTCTCTGCTCTTACGTCCATTAGAATATTTAATCTCAGTGATAATAAATTCAATGGCCTAATTCCTCCTGCAATTGGTAGACTTACACACCTGACAAAATTGGATCTAGATAATAATTTTTTCAGTGGAGAAATTCCCAATGATATAGGAAACCTAAGTAATATGAACACTTTTTATGTTTAGAATAATAGTCTCTCTGGACCGATCCCCCCCCAAATTTGTAGACTTATAAATTTGACAGATCTAAACTTAGCAGGAAACTTTCTGAGTGGAGAAATACCAACTAATTTAGAAAACTTAACTAATCTTGTCAATCTATATCTTGATGATAATAAGATCTCTGGATTGATTCCTCCTGAAATTGGCAAACTTACAAGTTTGAGAAAACTAGAACTATCAATTAACTTATTGAGTGGAGAAATTCCTACCACACTAGGAAACCTAAGCAATATAAAGCATCTTTATGTCTGGGTTAATAATCTCTTTGGACCGATCCCTTTCGAAATTGGCAGACTTACACATCTCACACACATGGACCTATCTCAAAACTTTCTTAGTGGAGAAATACCTAACAATGTAGGAAATTTAACCAATCTTGTCTATCTGGCTCTTTCTAATAATAAACTCTCTGGATCAATCACTTCTAAAATTGGTAGTCTTACACATTTGACATATTTATCACTTAAAAGAAACTTTTTGAGTGGGGAAATTCCCAGTACTCTAGGAAATTTAAGTAATATGAATATTGTTCATCTCTCATCAAATTCTCTATCAGGGGTAATACCGGCAGAACTCGGTAGCTTAAAAATATTGATTGAACTAAATTTAAGTCACAACAATTTGAATAGTGATGTACCAAAAGAGTTGGGAATGTTATCTTCTTTAATATATCTTGATATATCGTCAAACAGTTTGACAAGTGTGCCAGAAGAACTAGGCAATTGTATTAATCTTGAATTATTAAACCTCAACAATAATAGATTGATTGGAAAAGTTCCATCTCTTTTTTGAAACTTAGTACACTTACTGTACCTCCTAGATTTAAGCTCAAATTTTTTAACTGAGGAAATACCAATAACACTATCGCACTTAATCATGTTACAACATCTTAATCTGTCTCACAACAATCTAACCGGTCAAATTCCATCTTCATTCGGAGACTTGTTGAGTTTATCAACAATGGACTTCTCATACAATCAATTGGAGGGTCCGGTGCCTAATATAAACATTTTTCAGAAAGCCCCAGAAGAATGGTTTATACACAACACAAATCTTTGTGGCACTATTCAAGGTTTGCGCTCGTGTGATGGATTTGTTAAAGATAAGAATGGCCTAGCTATACAAAGAATGGTTAAGTTGATTACAACTATAACTTGTTGTGCTGCATTACTAACTTCTTTCTTACTCTGGATACTTTACCTAATTTACTCAAAAAAGAGAAAATCAAAAGCAAAGCACATTGGTAATCCTAGTAGAGGAGAATTTTTTTCCGTGTGGAATTTTGATGGGAGAGATGCATATGAGGAAATTATAAGGGCCACAGAGAATTTTGATGAGAAATACTGCATTGGAAGTGGAGGCCATGCAAGAGTTTACAAAGCGATTTTAGGCCCAGATAACCTCACAGTAGCTGTAAAGAAATTCCAGTTAGTAGGCGGTGAAACCTCACTAGATGTTGAAGCATTCCATAGAGAAATTAGCACTATAATCAAGATTCGACACCGCAACATTTCTAAATTATTTGGTTATTGTTCCTCACCACAAAATAAATTTCTTGTATACAAGTATTATGGGAAGAGGGATTTATATAATATTCTCAATAGTGAGGCCGCAATAGAACTGGATTGGGCAAAAAGAACGACTATATTGATAGATGTTGCCTATGCTCTCTCACATTTGCATCATGATTGCTATCCACCAATAGTACATCGGGATGTAACTTCCAGAAACATCTTGCTCGATTATGAGTTCACAGCAAGTATCTCGGATTTTGGTACTGCTAAATTTCTCAAGCCAGAGTCTTCTAATTGGAGCATGCTTGCTGGAACCTGTGGTTATATAGCACCAGGTTCTGTACACTTAAACACCCTATTATTGTATTTTAGTTTCCATGACTTAGTTGAATAAAAAATTAATGTAGAAATAATTACAATCTAATTTATTTTTATGCAGAACTAGCCTATACCATGAGGATGACTGAAAAATGTGATGTATATAGCTTCGGAGTAATCATGTTGGAAGTGCTTATGGGAAAGCACCCTGGTGATATGATAAATCTAGCAACTTCCGAAGAAGAGGAAATCATACTCCAAGATATCCTTGACCAACGCATTGAACCACCAACTGGACAAGTCATAAATGACATTCTCAAAATGATTGAAATTTCATATAAGTGCTTGAATAATAACCCGTCACTCCGTCCAACAATGCAAGAGGTGGTGAATAGTATCTAGAAGTTAGTATAGCCAATTGCTTCATGAATTATGGGTGTAGCTTCTATGTTTGAAGATTAGTTTTCTATTAGAATTCAGTTTTAGATCATATGATGCTTTATTTTCATATTTTGTATTTGAATAATGTTTTTCATTATCAGTATTTGTAGGGGTATTTATAGGGTTTTCTAAAGTAGTAAGAGTAGTGGGGATCATGGGGTCATCCATGATCTTGAATGATTGGTCCAAAAATAGCACTCCAAAATAGAAAACTTGACAACACTCCATCTAGAAATAGCGTGGATGATCTTGGAGTCAGACTTTCTAAAAGGCTTCAATCAAAGGTTGTTATCTGTCGATCTAACAGTGTAGAATAACAGTCTGCGGATTACTTTTTTTTGACTACTTATTAAGTCATTTTTAAAATCGTTGTTTTCAATTATTCGATCGGGAATTTTTCATTGTTTATTAAAATAAGCAATATTAAGATAAGCTTAACAAATAGTAATAAATTCCAAAAAATGTAAAAAAAAATTCTTTAAGCACATTTTAATATAAAGATCGCATCTAATGGTTTGGATCGACCGTTTTGACTTTGAAAATCGAAAAAATAAATAGTTGCACAACGTCTCTAGACACTATTAAACTGCAATAAGTTAACACGGCAATCATAATTAATGCAATAGATATTGATGACATATTTCGCCTATAATTTAATTAATAATTTTTATAATCCCTTCCACTACAATGTTTATGTTCGTGTCGAGTCCAACGCGGTGTAGCATGAGTCTGCACGTGTCAACCTATAGGTGTTGGTGTGTTGGGGGGGGGGGGTTGCTTATTGGGATTTAAGTTTTGCTTTTTTTTTTAGGATCAGAATCAAATCTGATTATTTAAAATAATCCGATCTATTGTACTGATTATATTTGAAAAGTTGCGAATTTAAAAATAATTAATTGTATATATATATAGATTGAATTTTAGATTCGAAATTCGTAAAATAGTTCGATAAAATCTGATTCGACTATTATATTTGCTATTTTTCGGAATAAAATTTTCTGTACTACATGCATAATATCATGCAAGCTATATACGTCCATGTAAAATTTTCTAATTTTATCGAGTTCATTTTATAGTTAATCAAGTTGTTCAAAAATGAATATATCTAGCAAATTATGATAAATTAATTTTAATGTATTTATTTTTCATTGACTTGATTTACTAAAAAAAAAAGTTTCAAAATTTTACTTGACGAGAACAAATTTTTAGGAAACTTACATTCGACATATTAATAACAGAACATAAGACCTTGAATTGCATTAAATTTTGGATATTCGGCAAATTTAATTTTCCAGTTTTTCGGGATCGGGCTTGATTTTAGCTGGCCGAGCAATTTTTCTTCTATTTTTTTTCCTGATTTTGGGTCGGCTGATAAAAAAAAATAGGCTGTTTTCTTCTCTTCTTCTCATAAAAGGCTAGGCCCAATTTTAGCAGTACTGATATGACATTCAATCGATCACAAGTTTAGCATTTAAGTCATTGATAATATGACACCATAGAGATAGGATGGTAGCACAGTTGGCTAGAACAAAATATTCTAGACTGTAGTTACCTAAAGATCGGTCACAACTTTGCACCTCTTTAAAAAAAGATAATGTGACACCGAACCATCATCTTCGATCTTAATGATAGAAAGTGCAAGATTGAATCAAGTACAGAATTTTGGAAAGGTTTGAGTGAACCAAAGAAAAAGAATTAAGAACCTCATAATTAAAAAACCAAACATAATATGTCGGGAGCTAAAAAACCAGACTACCTCAGCTCAAAATTTCGAAAGCAAGAATCACATTGTTGCATTGGTGCAAATTTGAACTCAGGCCCAAAGTAGTCATAATTTTTCCACTAATCCTTAAATTGGCGAGCCCAATATTCACCAAGGCCCAATATTCGTCAAGGATCCTCGTGTCAAACATCTAGTGGTTTTACTCGTCTCCACTGTTCTATCGTTGGAAGTAAAAAGAGATGATTATGACCAGTTCGATCGAGGATAATTAAAGGGGGGTGACACCGAGTTTTTCCTTCTTCCACAAACACACGTTAAGAAATTTGATGGTTATTTCATTTTGTTGCACAAACTTCATAATTTGAGCAACAAAATTTTAATGCAGTTACTTTTTAGTTTTTTTTTACTATGTAAATAATTATAATTTAAAGCAAGATGCCGATAATTCTCATTTGAAATGGAATCATATAATACCGAAAACTAGTATGGATTATTAATTGAAAAGCAGTTAGATAGATGCATGATTAATTAATGAGTAAAATTGTTCATCAATTAAATTTTCTAAATACCCTATATAGTATGTTTCAAATTTAGATGATATGTTTTGTTTTGTGAATATCAACACTTAGCACTAGTATGGTTCAATTTAGATGTTTGAATTGTGAATCCAATAAGATTTTTTTTTTGCTACAGACAAAATTACTAAATAAGTAACAAATATGTTTTTAAAATTCATATACGTGTTCATCTTCATACAGATCAGAGTTATATATATGTTGCTGTCCAATAACACCCCAAAGTCATCAAAGAAGGCTTCTTATTTCTCTCTCAACTCAACCATTTCTCCACTGAATTTGTATCCTCTGAGATATATCATATTGTGCATGACTTTTTGTAAAATCTTAACCGTTCAAAGACATTTTGCACAAATCTCAAAGCTCAAATAATACTGCCCCCGCGCTATCCCCGAATAGGCACCGGACACGTCAGGCACGCAAAATATGAGATATCTCAGAGGATACGTAGCACACAAAAGTGGACACTCTTGTCCACTAGTGGGTAATTTAAAGATGACAGCTACATAGCACACAAAGTCAACCATTTTTGACATCTAAATCCCTATTCATGTACTATGTTGCAATCAATTTTAAATTTTTAATTAGCAGGTAAAGCACGTCTCCTGGCTCTCTTTGTCAACTACAGTGTACATAATTGATAAGTTCACTGTACATGTTTAGTAATTCGGGTATGCAATTAGCAGTCCAGCACGTCTCTTAGCTCAATGTGAACCAAAGATATGATAAGTCCACTGGACTTTTCCTGTCTATATTCATATTAGTTCCGCTGGTGTGCTTGAGTCATTACACCAACTACTGCAGTTACACACACACAAGTTTTATATATATATATATTTTTTTATATACAAATCCCTATTCATTAACTATATATGTTGCATTCAATTTAAAACCAAATTCAGTAATTCGGCTTTCTAATTGGTGGTCAAGCACGTCTATCTCTTGTTTGAATTCCTAGCTGCCGTATCATCTTGTCTCACCGCTGAGTTTATAAGAGGGCCAGCCCTGATGCCTTGATAAGCAACCACACAATCTGTAAGTTGTGATTTTAGCATTTTAGCAATGAGGGTCATTCTCTTGTTCCTTACCCTCTCTCTACTCCCTACGGTTCAATCTTCTCTCACATCTCAAGCACAAGCTCTCCTCCATTGGAAATCCACTCTCCAGACCCAAGAACCGCTTTCATCTTGGAATTCGCATGTCCACCCATGCAATTGGACCGGAATCACTTGCCGTGGCACAGACAAAAGAAGGCATGTCATTACTAAAATTTATCTTTACAATAAGGGACTAGTTGGGAGATTAGATGCCCTTAATTTATCTGCTCTTCCATCCATTAGAATTTTTAATCTCAGTACTAATAAACTCAGTGGAGTAATTCCACGATCAATATTTCTGTTCTCAAAACTCACATATCTTGATCTCAGTTTTAATGTTCTCAGTGGATTAATCCCATCTAGCATTGGAAACTTGACAAACATAAAAGGATTGTTTCTTTCGGATAATAAGCTCTCCGGATCAATACCTGTTGAAATTGGTAAACTTACACATTTGTTGGATTTAGACTTATCAACAAACTCACTGAGTGGAGAAATACCTGCTAATTTGGAGAACTTAACCCATCTTGCACATCTGTATCTTTGTGATAATAAGCTCTCCGGACTAATTCCTCATGAAATTGGGAAGCTTACTCAATTGACAGGTTTGAACCTATCCCAAAACTTTCTAAGTGGAGAAATACCTACTAATTTAGGAAACTTAACTAATCTTGCCCTTCTGTATCTTTATAAAAATAATCTCTCTGGAATGATACCTCCTGAAATAGGTAAACTTACAAATTTGATAGATTTACAATTATCCGGAAACTATCTAAGTGGACAAATACCAACTAATTTGGAAAACTTAACTAATATTGTTGTTCTACATCTTTGGAATAATTATCTATATGGATTTATCCCTCCTGAAATTGCTAAGCTTACGCATTTGGCAAGTTTAAGCCTATCCGAAAACTTTTTGAGTGGAGAACTACCTACTAATTTGGAAAACTTAACAAATCTTGTCGAATTGAATATTTTGGATAACAAGCTCTCTGGATCAATTCCTCCTAAAATTGGTAAGCTAACACATTTGATAAGTTTAACCTTTTCAAATAACTTTCTGAGTGGAGAAATTCCTACCACTCTAGGAAACTTGAGTAAAATTAATCGTATTAATCTCTCATCAAATTCTCTATCAGGGGTAATACCAGTAGAGCTTGGTAGATTAGAAAGATTGTTTGATCTACGATTAAGTCACAACAATTTGATAGGAAATATACCAAAAGAGTTGGGGATGTTATCTGCTTTAACACTTCTTGATATATCATCAAACATACTAACAAGTGTGCCAGAAGAACTTGGCAATTGTGTTAATCTTGAATTATTAAAACTCAGCAACAATAAGTTGACTGGAAAAATTCCTTTTCATTTTGGAAACTTAGTACATTTACTGGACCTCCTTGATTTAAGCTCAAATTCTTTAAGCGGGGAAATACCAATATCGCTAGCGAAATTAATCATGTTACAAAAACTTAATCTTTCTCACAACGATCTAACCGGTCAGATTCCATCTTCGTTGGGCGACATGTTAAGTTTGTCAACCATGGATTTTTCATACAATCAATTGGAGGGTCCAGTGCCAGATATTAAGGTTTTTTATAGGGCCCACAAACAATGGTTTATACACAACACAAATTTATGTGGCACAATTCAAGGTTTGCCCTCGTGTGATGGATTTGTTAAAGATGAACATGGCTCAACTGGACAACTCAAGGTTAAGTTGATTGTAACTCTAACTTGTGTTGTGGTACTATCCTCTGTCTTACTCAGCCTATACCTTATTTACTCAAAAAGGAGAAAAACAAAACCAGAAAACATTGGCAATCCTAGTAAAAGAGAAATTTTTTCCATATGGAACTTTGATGGAAGAGATGCATATGATGAGATTATAAGGGTCACAGAAAATTTTGATGAGAAATATTGCATTGGAAATGGAGGCCATGCAAGAGTTTATAAAGCAATTTTAGGCCTAGATAACCTCACTTGTAGCTGTAAAGAAAATCCAGTTAGCAGGCGGTGAAACCTCACTAGATGTTGAAGCATTCCACAGAGAAATTAGCACTATAACCCAGATTCGACACCGCAACATTGCTAAATTATTTGGTTATTGTTCCTCACCACAATATAAATTTCTTGTATACAAGTATTATGAAAAGAGAGATTTGCATAATAATCTCAATAGTGAGGAAGCATTGGAACTAGATTGGGCCAAGAGAAAGGTTATATTGAGAGATGTTGCATGTGCTCTGTCTTATTTGCATCATGATTGCTATCCACCAATAGTACATCGGGATATAACTTCCAGAAATGTCTTGCTTGATTCTGAGTGTACAGCTAGTATCTCAGATTTTGGTACTGCTAAATTTCTCAAGCCAGACTCTTCTAATTGGAGTATGCTTGCTGGGACCTGTGGCTACGTTGCACCAGGTTATATATACTTGACCACCTTGTTATTGTTTTGTAGTTTTAATCATTATATATATATATACTTTTTTCTTATTTTGAAATCTGATTTTTTTTTTCGTGATGCAGAACTAGCTTATACTATGAGGATTACTGAGAAATGTGATGTATATAGCTTTGGAGTAATCATGTTGGAAGTGCTCATGGGAAAGCACCCTGGAGATACGATCAATGTATCGGCTTTTGATGAAAAAGAAATCATACTCCAAGTTATCCTTGACCAACGCATTAAACCACCAACTGGACTATTCATCGATGAAATTCTCAAAATGATTCAGATTGCATATAAGTGTCTGAATAATAACCCGTCACTCCGTCCAACAATGCAAGAGGTGGTGAATACTATCTAGAAGTGAATAGCGCGCCAACTGATTCATATTTTCTAGGAGTACCTTCTATATGTTTAAAGATTAGTTTGTCGTTGGTAGTTAGAATTCTGCTTTAGAGAATGATGCTTTAGTTGAATTTTTATATTTGAAAGTTTTTATGCTTTCTTAATATTCACTTATTCTTATGTATGTACGGTGATAAATGTTCATCGTGTGCATATAATATTATTATTGTAATATCTTCTATGTTTTGTGAGATTACCATGAAATATTCGTCGTGCAGTAATGATATTTAATTGCAACCATTAGGATACGAATAATTTCTTTTTTAACGGATCATCAAATATGATGAATATACTAATAAAACAGGCAGTAAATATTATATTTAATTATCTGCTAAGAAAAAAAATACAAACTTATCGACTAAGACTGTTGTAATTAGAATGTAGAAATTAAATCATATTTGAGAATTATTAATCATTCAATTGACCATAAATTATTTGTAATGTCGTGAGTTGATTTTTTCAAACATTTTCTATTTTATTATTTAAAAAAGTAATAGATATATATATATATTTTCAATTTACAAGATCGACAACTATATACATTTCCGCAATATTTTTGTGGTATTATGTATTTTTATAGAATATTATTGATTGCTATTTTTCAATATATAGAATTTTATAATTTATCCGTTCATTAGTTGCCTGTGACCTTAGCAAAGTAAAAATAAAAAATGAACAAGACTAGCGCTTAACAGATATTATTAAGTTAGTAATGAAATTAAGTTTTAGTGGATATGCATGTAAAAACATTTTTCCTCATTGATACACAACATTTTTATTGCAATGTTTTCTCTGAATTATATATGTGTGTGGGTGTGTGTGTATTTGTTAATATTGCATTTTCTCCACTGGTGGGCTGAATTTATTACACCAATTACTGCAGTTATCAAAGACGACAGCTAGGCAACACATACACACAAGTCTAACTAGTTTTTTTGATATACAAATACAAGACCCTAATCATTTAATATGTTGCATTCAATTTAAAACCAATTAGTTCAATATTCGGGTTTCTAATTGGCGGCCATGCACGCTTGTTGGCTCCGTTTGAACCACATAATTGTCTGTCTCTATTAATTTAAATAATTACTAGTGCCGTATAATCCTGCTGCCTCACCACTGAATTTATAAGAGAGCCAAGTCCGATGCATATATATATATATATATATATATATAGAGAGAGAGAGATGGGCTATTGTGCTTTGCAATGCATAGGCACCTTTGTGCATTGGACCATAAATCACCGATTCAAAGTTCAAATGACCGATCCAAACCGTTCATCTTGTTCTCCATATTAATATGTGCTTGGAGACCAAATTTTACATTTTTTAGAATTTTTTTACTATTTATTAAGCCACTTTGAAAATCGCTGATCCAACGGTTTCACTGTTCGGTGATTTATGGTCCAAAGCACAATATGAAGAACACATCTAACTGTTCAAATCGACTTTTTGGATTTTGAAATTTCAAATTTAGTCCGTAAGCACTTCGGCTCATATGCTACTGAAATCATATTAGTCAATCTCTCTCTCTCTCTCTCTATATATATATATATAAGTATATAGATATATATATGAAAACGTTTCTACCAGCCATTCACAGTATTTCTCGAAGCCATTGGTATTTTTCATAGTATAATATTTTACAGGAGCAAAAACGGACTTTCCTCGACTCAAAATTTTGAAAGCAAGAATCACATACATATTACATTTTTAATCTCTGCTCAAATATGAACTCAAGCCTAAAGTAGTCTTATTATATTTTTCACTAATTAATACCCCAAGAGTGGCGAGTCCAATATTCATTAGGGATCCTAGCGTGAATTGTTTAGTGGTTTAAATCATCTTTAGGTGTAATTGGCAACCAAGATGATTTTTCTAACATTTCGAATAGTCAGATTTAAGTTTTGCTTTTTGTTTAGGATCAAAATGTAATCTGATCTATTGTACTGATTGGATTTGAAAAGTAGCTGATTTAAAAATAATTAATTGTATATATAGATTGAATTTAAGATTCGAAATTCGTAAAATAGTTCGAAAAAAATCTGATGCGACTATTATATATATGGTATTTTTCTTAATAAATTTTCTGTACTACCGGCATAATATCATGCAAGCTTCGTCCATGTAAAATTTTCTAATATTTTTTAGTTCATTTTATAGATAATCAAGTTGTCGAAAAATGAATATGTCTAGCAAATTAATTATGATAGGTTAATTTTAATGTATTTATTTTTCATTCACTAGTAAAAAAGAAAAGATATATTCAAAATTTTAGATGCATGACGAGAACAAATTTTTAGGAAATTTACATTTGACATATTAATAACGAGTCCGGCTAGTATATATGACATTGGTGTCATATGACACTAACTTCAAAATTGATTAGATATATTTTAAACGATTAATCCAAACCGTTCAAACCGATTTAATTTTATGAGTGATGTGTTTACATATGTAAATTTTTTATATTTTTGAATTATTTTAGTACCAAATCAAGCGGTCCAAAATGTTGAAAAATGAATGCATTAAAATTAACTTAAAAATTAATAGATTTGACCTCTTGACTTCATACTAAATAAATTTGAAAAACTATAAAATTTGTATATAAACGCACAACTAATGAAGTAGATTTGTTTGAACGGTTTAGATTCACCGTTTGAAGTCGATTTGGTATGTTTTGGAGTTGGTGTTATATAGGCTGAAATGATACTAATGTCATACTAGTCACTGATTAATAACATAACATAAGACACCTTGAATTGTATTAATTTTGGGTATGCGGTAAATTTAATTTTCCAGTTTTTTGGGATTAGGCTTGATTTTAGCTGGCCGAACAATCTTTCTTCTCTTTTTCCCTGATTTTGCGTGGGCTGATAAAAAAAAATAGGCTGTTTTCTTCTCTTCTTCTCTTAAAAGGCTAGGCCCGATTTTTTTTTAGCCCAGGTGACGAACTTGATACGTAATTCAGGATTTATGACCAGCTTAATCACCTCAATCCTAAATAATATTTCAATTTCTCTATGAATTGCCTCAGAATTTTAAGTGTTGTGCTGTCGAAAGTGTTTTTTACTAGCCTTTATAATCTTTGAAACCAGGATTGAATCACATTGGACATGTAAATCTTGAAAAAATAATGAAGAACCAAACCAATTAATTTTATGATAATAACAATATAGCAGTAATGATGATAAAATATTACCCTTATTTGTAGAGTGCAAATTTCCGAAAATTAGTATTATAATTATGAGGCTTGTACACTCAGCCATATATATATATATATATTTGTATATATGTTATTATACCAAATCATCCAAGCATTTCTTGCGTTTCTTAATTTACATTGACTAATTACTAGTTATTGTGCGAAAATTACAGATTGTGACAACAACAATATATATAATAACGAACTGACAGCACAAGCCCTTTTGTACTTTGAGAGCTCAGATAAACTTATTTAAAAAAGAAAAATCTACCAAATATTCTTACTGAACATCATGAACTCCAAACAAATGTGTGAATTGAACAGCTTAATTACCTTGAAGTAATTAATATGTTTGAGTCCATCTGGTTAATGCAAAAAAAAAAAAAAAATGTCGAGTCACTCACTAGTCATTAATTGCCAAATTAGCACCTCATAGATTGTTTGACGCAGAGGCGGATCTATTTGAATGTCATGGGGTCCTAAGCTATGATTTAAAATTTTAATTAATTTTTTTTTTAGTTTTTATAGTCTACTCCCTCATAAAATGATAGATGTGTGCGTATAGCCTAGTTTTTAGAGTTTCATTTGGTGTCCACGAGGACATTAGTTCAATTCTCATATGATGTGACCTGATTTGATATGACATTCAATCGATCACAAGTTTAGCATTTAAGTCATTGATAATATGACACTGTAGAGATGGGGCGGTAGCACATTTTGCTAGGAGAAAATATTCTAGAACTGTTGTTAACCAAAAGTCGCTCACAACTTTGCACCTTTTTAAAAAAATTTAATATGACACCGTACCATCATCTTCTTAATGATAGAAAGTGCATGATTGAACAAGTACAAAAAATTGTAAAGGTTTGATTGAACCAAAGAAGAAAAATTAAGAAGCTCATAATTAATAAACCTAATATGAGAACTAGCATTCAGTCTAGTGGTTAAGGTATATGATCTTTATGTGAGAGGACATGAAGTTCAAAACTTAGATGAGAGAAATCATTTGTTATAATAACAAAGATGTTAAATAGTTGTGTGACTTAACTTCTGCCCTTTACTAAAAAAAAATAAACCTAATATAATACGTTGGGAGCTAATAAACCAGACTATCTTAACTCAAAATTTCGAAAACAAGAATCACATTGTCAATCTTAGTCTAGGCGAAAATTTGAACTCAGGCCCCAAGTAGCAAAATTCCAGGTGTTAATTAATTTTCCACTAATCCGTATAATACCGAGCCCAATATTCACCAAGGGCCCAATATTCGTCAAGGATCCTTGTGCCAAGGACCTCTCCAGTATGCTATCCTTGGAAGAAAAAGGAGATAATTTTGACCGTTCGATGGACGATAATTAAAGAGGGGTGACACCAAATTTTTCCTTCCTTCTTCCACAAAAATACGCTCATAGAAATTTGATGGTTATTTCATTTTGTTGCACAAACTTCATAATTTGAGCAACAAAATTTTAATGCAGTTATTTTAGTTTGTTTTACTATGTAAATAATTATAATTGACCAACTAATTATAATTTAAAGCAAGATGCTGACAGTGTAAGTGTCCCCTGCCTTTTTGAAATAATATATTTTTTTTGTCTAACTTAGTTTTTTTTGTGAAACATTGATACCATTAATTAGGGAAATTATCTGGTCTAAAAAAAATAGAAACTAATGTGTGAACCCGAGTTGTTATCCATATCATTTTTTTTTTAAATTAATAGCTTTAATGCCTACTAACAATTCGATTGATAAAAAACATATTTACATTGTGTCAAGTCACTTCAATTTCTAGATCTACAATTTTATTTTTACAAAATTCTATTTAATCTCCCTCTAAAATCCTAGATCTACTCTTCTACTTCTATTTACATACACTCGTAATCACTCTAATACCTTTATTTTCATCTCGCTCCATGATCGGATCTGCTTTTTCGATTGCCGCCGTACTCCGACGAACGGATCTACTCATCGCCGCGTTCCGATCGAGATGAAGACTCAACGTTCCGAACTCCGACAATATCACACTCTCAGCTCCAGTCAGCTCCGCTCGGCCCTGCTCTCTCCCCTTTGTCTATTCTTCTCTCCACTCAAGAAGATAGAGACGAGAGAGGAGAGGATATAGAACTTATAATAGACCCGGAATTCTGCTTTTAAATTTTTTAATCAATAAAGTGAGATAACCGAATGGTATAATCTAATTGCTTTTAAAAAGAATAATAGTCAGCTAGCTTATTACGAGGGCATACTATTTCAAATTTGACTCGAGAACATGCTACACAGAAACCCATAAGAATGGCAAACAACAAATTTAGAAAATGATCATTGTGAAACTAGTATGGATGATAAATTTAAAAGCAGTTAGATTGATGATTAATGAAGGATTAAAATTGTCCATCAATTAAATTTTCTAAATGCCCTAGTATGGTTCAAATTTAGATCTTTGAATTGTGAATCCAATAAGATTTTTTTTGCCACAAACAAAATTACTAAATAAGTAACAAATATGTTTTAAAATTTATATACGTGTTCATCTTTATACAGATTCAGAGTTATGTTGCTGTCCAACGACACCCCAAAGTCTTTAATGAAGGCTTCTTATTTCCCTCTCAACTCAATCCTTTCTTCACTGAATTCACATCCTCTGAGATATCTCATATTCTACATGATTTTTTGTAAAATCTTAACTGTTCAAAGACGGTTTGCATGAATCTCAAAGCTCAAATAATACTGCCCCTGCGCTATCCCCGAACGGGCACCGAACACGTCGGTCACGCAAAATATGAGATATCTCAGAGGATACGTTGCACACAAAAGTGGACACTCTTCTACACTGGTGGGTAATTCAAAGATGACAGCTACGTAGCACACAAAGTCAACCATTTTTGACATCTATATCCCTATTCATGTACTGTGTTGCAATCAATTTTAATTTGCAGGTAAAGCACGTCTCCTGGCTCTCTTTCTCAACTACAGTGTACATAATTGATAAGTTCACTGTACATGTTTAGTAATTCGGGTATGCAATTAGCAGTCCCGCACGTCTCTTGGCTCATGTGAACCAAATATATGATAAGTCCACTGGACTTTTCCTGTCTATATTCATATTAATTCCGCTGGTGTGCTTGAGTCATTACATCACCTACAGCAGTTACACACACACAAGTTTTATCTTCAATTTAAAACCAAATTCAGTAATTCGGCTTTCTAATTGGTGGTCAAGCACGTCTATTCGCTCTGTTTGAATTCCCAGCTGCCGTATCATCTTGTCTCACCGCTGAGTTTATAAGAGGGCCAGCCCTGTTGCCTTGATAAGCAACCACACAATCTGTAAGTTGTGATTTTAGCATTTTAGCAATGAGGGTTATTCTCTTGTTCCTTACCCTCTCTCTACTCCCTACGGTTCAATCTTCTCTCACATCTCAAGCACAAGCTCTCCTCCATTGGAAATCCACTCTCCAGACCCAAGAACCGCTTTCATCTTGGAATTCGCATGTCCACCCATGCAATTGGACCGGAATCACTTTCCGTGACACAAACAAAAGAAGGCATGTCATTACTAAAATTTATCTTTACAATAAGGGACTAGTTGGGAGATTAGATGCCCTTAATTTATCTGCTCTTCCATCCATTAGAATTTTTAATCTCAGTACTAATAAACTCAGTGGAGTATTTCCTCCATCAGTATTTCTCTTCTCAAAACTCAGATATCTTGATCTCAGTTTTAATGTTCTCAGCGGTTTAATCCCGTCTAGCATTGGAAACTTGACAAACATAAAAGGATTGTTTCTTTGGGGTAATAAGCTCTCCGGATCAATACCTGTTGAAATTGGTAAACTTACACATTTGTTGGATTTACACTTATCAACAAACTCACTGAGTGGAAAAATACCTGCTAATTTGGAGAACTTAACCCATCTTGCACATCTGTATCTTTGTGGTAATAAGCTCTCCGGACTAATTACTCATGAAATTGGGAAGCTTACTCAATTGACAGGTTTGAGCCTATCCCAAAACTTTCTAAGTAGATAAATACCTACTAATTTAGGAAACTTAACCAATCTTGCATTTCTGTATTTTTTTAAAAATAATCTCTTTGGAATGTTACCTCCTGAAATATGTAAACTTACAAATTTGACAGATTTAGAATTATCCGGAAACAATCTTAGTGGACAAATACCAACTAATTTGGAAAACTTAACTAATCTTGTCCATTTACATCTTTGGAATAATTATCTATATGGATGTATCCCTCCTGAAATTGCTAAGCTTATGCATTTGGCAAGTTTAGGCCTATCATAAAACTTTTTGAGTGGAGAAATACCTACTAATTTGGAAAACTTAACAAATCTTGTCTATTTGTCTATTTCCGATAATAAGCTCTCCGGATCAATTCTTCCTGAAATTGGTAAGCTAACACATTTGATAGGTTTATTCATTTCAAGTAACTTTCTGAGCGGAGAAATTCCTACCACTATAGGAAACTTGAGCAAAATGAATGCTATTTTGCTCTCCTCAAATTCACTATCAGGGGTAATACCAGCAGAGCTTGGGAGATTAGAAAGATTGTTTGAACTACAATTAAGTTACAACAATTTGATAGGAAATATACCAAAAGAGTTGGGGATGTTATTTGCTTTAACACAGGTTGATATATCATCAAACAGACTGACAAGTGTGCCAAAAGAACTAGGCAATTGTGTTAATCTTGAATTATTAAATCTTAGCAACAATAAGTTGACTGGAAAAATTCCTTCCCATTTCGGAAACTTAGTACATTTAGTGGACCTCCTTGATTTAAGCTCAAATTTTTTAAGCGGGAAAATACCAATATTGCTAGCGAAATTAATCATGTTACAAAATCTTAATCTTTCTCACAACAATTTAACCGGTCAGATTCCGTCTTCATTGGGAGACATGTTAAGTTTGTCAACCATGGATTTTTCATATAATCAATTGGAGGGTCCAGTGCCAGATATTAAGGTTTTTTATAGGGCCCCAAAACAATGGTTTATACACAACACAAATTTATGTGGCACAATTCAAGGTTTGCCCTCGTGTGATGGATTTGTTAAAGATGAACATGGCTCAAATAGACAACTCAAGGTTAAGTTGATTGTAACTCTAACTTGTGTTGCGGTACTATCCTTTGTCTTACTCAGCCTATACCTTATTTACTCAAAAAGGAGAAAAACAAAACCAGAGAACATTGGCAATTCTAGTAAAAGAGAAATTTTTTCCATATGGAACTTTGATGGAAGAGATGCATATGATGAGATTATAAGGATCATAGAAAATTTTGATGAGAAATATTGCATTGGAAATGGAGGCCATGCAAGAGTTTATAAAGCAATTTTAGGCCTAGATAACCTCACTGTAGCTGTAAAGAAAATCCAGTTAGCAAGTGGTGAAACCTCACTAGATATTGAAGCATTCCACGAAGAAATTATCACTATAACCCAAATTCGACACTGCAACATTGCAAAATTATTTGGTTATTGTTCCTCACCACAATATAAATTTCTTGTATACAAGTATTATGAAAAGAGAGATTTTCATAATATTCTCAATAGTGAGGAAGCATTGGAACTGGATTGGGCCAAGAGAAAGGTTATATTGAGAGAAGTTGCATGTGCTCTCTCATATTTGCATCACGATTGCTATCCACCAATAGTACATCGGGATATAACTTCCAGAAATATCTTGCTTGATTCTGAGTTTACAGCTAGTATATCGGATTTTGGTACTGCTAAATTTCTCAAGCCGGAGTCATCTAATTGGAGCATGGTTGCTGGAACCTGTGGTTACATAGCACCAGGTTCTATATACTTCAACACCCTATTATTGAATTTTAGTTTCCATCACTTGAATAAAAAATTAATGTAGAAATAATTGCAATCTGATTTATTTTTATGCAGAACTAGCCTATACCATGAGGATGACTGAAAAATGTGATTTACATAGCTTTGGAGTAATCATGTTGGAAGTGCTTATGGGAAAGCACCCTGCTGATATGATAAATCTATCAGCTTCCGATGAAAAGAAAATCATACTCCAAGATATCCTTGACCAACGCATTGAATCACAACCTGGACAAGTCATAAATGACATTCTCAAAATGATTGAAATTTCATATGAGTGCTTGAATAATAACCCGTCACTCCGTCCAACAATGCAAGAGGTGGTGAATGGTATCTAGAAGTTAATAGCCAACTGCTTCATGAATTTTGGGTGTAGCTTCTGTGTTTGAAGATTAGTTTTTTGTTAGAATTCAGTTTTAGATCATATGATGCTTTATTTTCATATTTTGTAATTGAATAATATTTTTCATTATCAGTATTTTCTTTGTGTGTTAACAAAAGTAGTATGTATATAATCATTTTTTGGACTTATTTGATCATTATCCATATTGAAAATAATAAAGGTGTTCAATTTCAGGGAAAAAGCACGTACGGTATGGACTGCGCTGTTGGATCCATATTCAAAAGGTTAATCAGTACCAAATTCATAGTGAAAAAATCAGGCTTAAAGAGCCAACCGCACGGTACAATCAGAATAGAATCACACTCTCTTTGGTGGTAATAATTAAACGTACAGCTAGCTTTTGTGGGTTCTTTAATAAAAATCACCAATAGGTTAATTAGTTCGTTCCAAATCGCAATCTTTCATACACTTAAAAACATTGCTGGTACATATATTCTTCTAGTGACAATTTGTAAACTCAATATTGTTGGTTCTCCAGTAGTCGTGCACTGTGCAATTTACATGCGCTTAACAATATTTGTTGGCTCATCCGTGATGACATAATTAATTGTATAATTTGACTTAAGAGCTTATTAAAAAAAATTATAATACTCAAAGAGTTCTATTACATCAGCATCTTCATAAGCTTGCAGATTGAATTTAATTGAAAATCCTACTTAACACTTTCTAAATGCTTGTTGGCACTTTCAATTTCACTTTCATGGATATAGTGCAATAGCAAATTTTGAAATATTGCACTAAATGAAAGCTTTCATCTTGACATTTATTCTCTCGCAGCCAAATTCGTTGTCGTGGTATTAAAATCAAATTTATTTTACTCTTTGACAGCTGTTTGAAATTGCTAATCAATTTCATGGAAGTAGTCGTTATGCGTACAAGTTAGAAGACAGTGATTGTCAAGGGCGTACAAGTTAGTTGTTTTGCGTACAAGTGCCCTTGATAAATTTAAATTTGTAACTTTTATATGCATCAATATTTTTCATCCTCCTGTTATAAAATTAAATTACACTATATTAGATATTTTGGCCCTCTAATCTATCTTTTTTAGTTAAACTATATTTTCTGTTCTACACATAAATAAATATTATGGCATTAGACGCACACTCATGCAATTAATTGTATATGTTGATGTATGTTTATTAAGAAATATATAAAATTATCAAAAACTTAAAAATACGGATATTATTGTTATTTATTCAGGATAGTAAAAAAAAGAAAATATCAGGATATTTCCCGCAAGAATTTGGGCCTACATTTGTACACTGCGTTCCATTCTTTCAATAGAGATGCTATTATATACGGAAGAAGCCCAATAAAGCCTATTCCATGTCCTGATGTTACTGGACTAATAAACCCAGTTACATCGGAATACTGCAGCCAGACTGGGTTCCATTATTTCGGATAAGTGCCATATTATTAGAGTACAACTAGGGTGTTCATAAGTTGACCAAGTTTCTTTGTAAACTCAACTTTAAAATCTATCGGATAGATTTTAAACAATGAATCAACTAGGGTTTAGGGTTTAGGATTTAGGAACAATGGTTTATGCACAACTTAAATCTTTGTGGCACTGTTGAAGGTTTACCCTTGTGTGATGGATTTGTCAAAGATAATAATGGCTCAACTAGCTAGACTACAAATGGTTAAGTTGATTGCAATTCTAATTTGCGTTGGTGCATTAGTAACCTCTTTTATACTCATCCTACTTTACCTCCTATACTCAAAAAAGAGAAAACCAACATCTGGACACATTGAAAATCCTAGTAGGGGGGAAATTTTTTCAGTGTGGAATTTTGATGGAAGAGATGCATATGAAGAGATTATAAGGGCCACAGAGAATTTTGATGAAAAATACTGCATTGGAAGTGGAGGCCATGCAAGAGTTTACAAAGCAATTTTAGCGTCTGACAACCTCACGGTAGCTGTAAAGAAAATCCAATTAGAAGGCAGTGAAACCTCATTAGATGTTGAAGTCTTTCATAGAGAAATTCATACTATAACCCAAATTCGACACCGCAACATTGCAAAAATATTTGGATATTGTTCGTCACCACAAAATAAATTTCTTGTATGCAAGTATTATGAGAAGGGGGATTTACATACTATTCTCAATAGTGAGTCAGCATTAGAATTGGATTGAGCTAAGAGGAAGGCTATATTGAGGGATGTTGCATGTACTCTCTCACATTTGCATCATGATTGCTATCCTCCAATAGTACATCGGGATGTAACTTGCAAAAACATCTTGCTTGATTATGAGTTTTCAGCATGTATCTCAGATTTTGGTATTGCTAAATTTCTCAAGCCAGAGTCTTCCAATTGGAGCATGCTTGCTAGAACCTGCGGTTACATAGCACCAGGTACTTGACCACCCTATTATTGTTTTTAAATTTCCATCGTGCTTGTATCGAAAAGTGGAAATAAATGCAATCTGAATTTTATTATTTTCTTTATGTAGAACTAACCTATACCATGAGGATTACTGAGAAATGTGACGTATATAGCTTTGGAGTAATCGTGTTGGAATTGCTTGTGGGGAAGCATCCTGGAGATATAATCAATCTATCGGCTTCTGATAAAGATGAAATCATTCTCCAAGATATCCTTGACCAACACATTGAACAACCAACTGGACAAGTCTTTAATGAAATTCTCAAAATGATTTGGATTGCATATCAGTACTTGAATAATAACTCGTCTCTCCGTCCAACAATGCAAGAGGTGATGTATAGTATCTAGTAGTAAATAGCCAACTACTCCATGTCTTTATTGGGTTGTTTACTCATTTCGAGGAGTTTCATTTAATATCTGATTTTTTTAATTATGTTTGGACAATTTTATGTTCGTGTCAAAGTTAAGAATATATATTTAATCTTGTGTAGACTGTGATTTTAAAATTGAGGATTCACTGAATCATCATATATTGATGAACAGTTAATACTATCAGGGATAATCCAATGTCATTAAAAAAGCCTATAACTTAATTAGTAACCTCACTTTGTCCTAAAAAAAGACTAGTTCCATTTCAGCCACATTAATGCTAAGGATTATTTAGTGGAATTATTTTTGCAAATAAAGTGTGCATGCATGGACTTGAAATTTCCTGTAGGAGTACGGATTAATAAACTTTTTTCTTAGTTTATTAAATATGAAAAGATTAAAATAAAGCAGGCAGCTATAGTAATGGGAGATTTTTCTGAATAAGTGTATCGCCCCGCAATGCAAGTTAACAATTAATATCCATTAGAGATCACATCGATCCAAGTTTTAAAATTGTAGTCTCTTTCATGAAAAGTATTATCTTTAAAAATTGGACTAAAGGCTGATTGAGAGGATCTCATTGCTTAGATTTAGAGGAAACTCTTTAGTTGCAAGGGAAGGTTGTTTTTTTTTTTAATGGTTAGCGGCAAAGCTAGGTTGCCGCTAACAAATATATTGATAAAAGGAGTAATATTTACACAAATTAAAATTGAAAAGCACTATAAATGAAAACTAAAGAGAAGAAAAGAAGAAATCTACACACTAGAACTACTCTAACTAACTTGCAATCAATGCTGTCAGCATTCTGCAGTATGCGCTCGCAACTAGTGCACCTCTCCTAAATGAAGTGTGCCCATGACATAATATCAAAAGCTGTATCATTTAATAAAAGATTCATTGGTCTCATTTTGTTGAAAAATAGCCTTCGATTCCTTTCCTTCCAAAACGTCCAGACGTCCGCCGACCAAGCCACCCCCATAATGTTCTTTCGAGCCGCATCAACCGACCGGCCGGCATGGACCAAACTTCTTTCGAGCCGCATCAACCGAGCCATTAGGGAGGAATTTTAGCTTAGGGACTATTCAGCTTTTTAATATGTATAACTTTATGAGTTTGAATACAATCCGGTGGTACCAGCTTTTTAATATCTGTAACTTTTTTTAATATGCATTGGCTACCCATATAGATGGTGCCAATTGAATGGGTAGGTCATGCAAATGAAGTCTATGTAGTTGACTGCGTAGCTAATGACCCTTATTTTCATGGGGTCCATGCAGTTGATCAACTGCATTGGTGTGCAAACCTCTTCTCCATGGGTTAAAATAGTCGGCTCATGTAAATAACCTCTCCGTGCTATAAATTTATTACCCATGCAAGTCTGCCCCGGTTGCCCATGTAAACAAGTTCTCAAGTAATAGATTTAGTACCTGCTGATTTTATGAAACAGAAAAATTATCTTTTTTTTATATTGAGTAGTTTGTACAGTGGGCATTATATAGCCAAGAGCTAAAAAAGAGCTGTTGGAAAAATAAACGGTAACTTTCTACAAAAGGAAAAAAAGGTTGAGTAACTTTATACCAATTTAGTTGCTCTCTTTATTTCCTAAATTAACCTATGATGAACTAAACCCACAACGGGTCCTATGAGGCTAATACGAGTCCCTAATCTTATTTATTTTTAACAGTCCCCCTCAAGTTAGGCGTGTAGATATCAATTAACCCTAACTTGCCTACATTTTGTTGAAATGGTTTTGGATTTAAACCCTTTGTAAAGACATCCGCTAATTGATCTCCACTTCTTACAAATGGAGTTTCAATTTCTTTCGATTGAATCTTCTCTCTAATGAAATGGCAATCAACCTCGATGTGTTTAGTTCTCTCATGAAACACTGGGTTAGATGCTATATGCCGTGCTGATTGGTTGTCGCAAAACATTTGCATGGGCAATTGAATTTGAATTCCAAAATCCGAAAGGAGTTGCTTGATCCATGTTAACTCACTTGCAGTGGATGCCATGGCACGATATTATGCTTCGGCACTTGATCGTGCCACGACATTTTGTTTCTTGCTTTTCCATGTGACTAAATTTCCGCCTACAAAGGTGCAAAAGCCGGTTGTCGATTTTCTATCGAAGCTCCCGGCCCAATCTGCATCGGAATAGCCACACACTTCATTAGAGTTATTACATTTCATAAAAATTCCCTTTCCGGGTGTCCCTTTTAGAAATTTTAATATTCGATTGATGGCCTCTAAGTGTGGTGTTCTTGGATTATGCATGAATTTGCTAATTTGGCTTACGGAATATGAAATATCCGGACGTGTTACCGTGAGATAAATCAATTTTCCTACAAGTCGTTGGAATTGGTTTATATCTTCTAATGGTTCACCATCCTCGATATTTAGTTTGTATTTGCTATCTATTGGTACGGAGGCCGGTTTGCAACCTAATTTACCGGTTTCTTTTAACAAATCTAAGGTGTATTTTCTTTGAGAGATAAATAAACCTTGACTTGAATATGCTATTTCTATTCCCAAAAAATATTTTAAATAGCCTAAATCTTTGATGTCAAATTTTTCATTCAATTGAAATTTTACTCTTTTAATTTCTTCTTGATTATTTCCGGTAATTATAATAACATCAACATATACTAGCACAATGGTAGTGTTACTTCCTATAATTTTAACGAATAAGGAATGATCGGCATTACTAATTTTAAAATTGCAAGAAATTAAATAAGAGCTTAATTTTCCATACCATGCCCTTGGAGATTGTTTTAATCCATAAATTGACTTCTTCAATTTGCAAACTAACCTTTGATCATTTTCTTTTTTATGACCGGGTGGCAAATTCATGTATACATCTTCTTCAAGAGTTCCTTGAAGAAATGCATTCTTGACATCCATTTGATATAATTTCCAATTTTGGTTAACCGCAATTGAAAATAAAATTCGTACGGTATTCATTTTGGCAACGGGTGCAAAAGTCTCATAGTAGTCTATACCGTAGGTTTGTGTGTACCCTTTGGCAACCAAGCGAGCCTTGTACCGTTCTATGGTACCATCGCTATTATACTTGATTTTATATATCCATCTACATCCTACGGGTTTTTTATTTTGTGGTAATTGTACAATTACCCATGTTTCATTTTTTTCAAGAGCCTCTAACTCTTCTTTCATGGCTTTGGTCCAAACCGAATTTTTAATGGCTTCAAGATAATTGTTTGGTTCTTGTTCTTTTTCAATTGAGGTCAAAAAAACTCTATGGTTGGAGGAGATATTACCATATCTTGTATAGGATATTGTACCTTGCAAGTTATATAATCCCTTAGTCTTGTTGAAGGTTTTTTTGTTCGAACCGACCTTCTCAATGGTGTTTCTTCTATATTTTGATCTTCTTCATTTGAGAAAATTTCTTCTATTTCCTCCTCATTTTCACTTTCATTTTCATTTTCGGTTGTAATTCCAATTTCTATTGGTCTTTCTTCTTCTATTGATGAATTGGATTGGGGTAGTATGATTTCCTTGAAAGACTCTCTAATAGATTCCTCATGAATTTTTTCTTTGTAATATGGCTCATTTTCTAAGAAGGTTACATCCCTTAAAATGTGTAATTTTTTGTTTTTAGGATCATAGCATTTATATCCCTTTTTTTGAGATGAATAACCCAAGAAAATAGCCTTAATTGAGGTATAATCCAACTTGTCTTGTTTATTTTTGTGTACATAACATGTACAACCAAATATTTTCAAATGCTTAATATTAATTTTTCTTTGATAGAGAATTTCCAATGGGCTTTTAAGATCCAAATTAGCACTTGGCAATATATTTATTAGATATGTTGCGGTAAGAACGGCATCCGACCAATAAATTTTTGGTACATTATTTTGAAATAAAAGTACTCGAGTCATTTCAAGTAGGTGTCTATTTTTCCTTTCGGAAACACCGTTTTGTTGCGGTGTATAAACACATGATGTTTGATGTAAAATTCCTTTTACTTTAAATAAGTTTGAGAAATTTTGGTTTACAAATTCCGTTCCATTATCGGACCTAAAAGTTTTAATTTTTGCTTCATATTGATTTTCTATGAAGTTATAAAAATCTAGAAATTGTGAGAATACTTCACTTTTATTTCTTAATAAATATAACCAAGTTGTTTTAGAGAAATCATCAATAAAGATAACAAAATATTTGTATCCATTAAAAGAATTAATTGGGGCGGGACCCCATACATCCGAATGAACTAAATCAAAAGGCTTTTCGCTTTTACAACTTGATAAATTAAAATGTAATCTAGTATGTTTTCCTAGTTTATAATTTTGAAAAATTAAAAAGACTCTTTAAAATCTTGTCGGAAGGATGCCCAATTCTTCTATGCCAAAGTATGCTTAATTCTTCATTTTTGGTTATGTTGAGGTTGAATTTTTCTTCATTCAAAAAATAAAGCCCATTTTCTAGAAATCCTTCACCAATCATATTCTTTGTTATCCGATCCTGAAAAATCACATTTTTTGTCAAAAAAATGAGTTCACAATTTAACTCTTTTGTGATTTTACTAATGGATAATAAATTTGATGAGCAATCTTTTATATACAAGACATTTTGAATTAATTTTGAGAAAATATTTATTGAGCCTTCTCCAAGAATTTCCATTTTATCACCATTTGCAACCGTAACGAATTGTTTGGTTTCATATTTTCTAAGTGAGGTCAATAAATTTATATCACCGGTCATATGGTCAGTTGCACCCGAATCCAATATCCATCTAGAATTTTTTGGAAAATAAGATAAATTAGAGGTGCTAATCATACCAGAAGTTTTCGACATTTCTTGTTTTTGCATCATATAGGTAAGCTGCTTTAATAATTGTTGCATAGCATCCGATGGCCCATCTTGATTATTATTCGGCCCATTTGAAGTAACTTTCAGAACATTAGCAATTTTAACCCCAGATTCATCCCCTTCGTCTCTGTCCCTAGTGTCCGCTAAAAAACCTTTTTTCTTCTCAAACCCATTGTAGCCGCTGCCTCTATTGCGATCCCCGCCCTTTTTAGCCACTTTGGTCGGAGGTGGGGGTAGAGGAACCAGCAAGCGTCCTTGCGATGCCCCTCTCTCTTACAGTGCTCACACTTCTCAGCTTCTTGGTCTCCTCTCACCTCCGGCCTATAGTTAGGGTTCGGTCTCGCCATGGCTGCAAACCCCTTTGCTTCTGGATTTTCGAGTAATTGTGGCCCCGACCCCATAACCTCTCGTCTTGTTTCTTCTCCTTGCACCATCGAAGCCACTTCGTCTGGAGACGGAAGTTCGGCTAGGAGAAGGATTTGTGACCTTACTGCCTCATAGGTTGAGTCGAGGCTGGCCAGAAATTGAAAGACCTCATCTTGTTCTTCTCGTTTTTGAATTTCGGCAAGGTCAGTGGTTGGGGGTCGATAAACCCTAATTTCATCTTTTTTCTTTTGGAGAAATCCAAACAAATCCATAGCTGGTTTGCCATTTTGTTTTGCCTGTTGAATTTCTCTTTGGATTTGATAAATATGGGCATAATTTTTTCTGTGGCCATACAATTTTTCGGCTCTTTCCCAAACTTCTAATGCGGTATTTTTGTAGGAAAGTAAATCGGATACCTGAGGTTCCATTGTTGCAAGTAGCCAAGTGATTACCGTGTGATCGCTCACTTTCCATCTTGCCAATGCCCTTTTTTCGGGATCAGTTGGGGGATCTGATTGTTTGGGAGCTTTGCTTTCTGTGTTGATATGGTCGCCCTTTTCTCGGCCACTCAAGGCAAAGGTGACCTGCCTTGCCCATACGTGGTAATTCTTGCCATTTAGCATCACCCCGGTGAGTTTTTCATGATTTTGTGACATTGTGATTTCTGGGTTTGGCTGATGTTGTTGCTGGTTTTTTCGGGTTTACAGCTGCTGGTGCTGTTGCTATTTTCTAGTTTGCAGCTGCTGGTGCTGTTGCTATTTTCTGGTTTGCAGCTGCTAGTGCTGTCGCTGATTTTTCTGTTTTGAGTTTAAGATTTTAATCCTTGCTCTGATACCATGTTGATTTTATGAAACAGAAAAATTATCTTTTTTTTATATTGAGTAGTTTGTACAGTGGGCATTATATAGCCAAGAGCTAAAAAAGAGCTGTTGGAAAAATAAACGGTAACTTTCTACAAAAGGAAAAAAAAGTTGAGTAACTTTATACCAATTTAGTTGCTCCCTTTATTTCCTAAATTAACCTATGATGAACTAAACCCACAACGGGTCCTATGAGGCTAATACGAGTCCCTAATCTTATTTATTTTTAACAGTACCAATATAAATAAACAAATTGAATGGGCCGAAATTTTTAGCCTATGCTGTTTTGTATGCTGTTTTGTATGCCCGGGCATCTATTTAAAGATGTAATAATTGACCTTTGTTACTTGTACTTATAATGCAAATTCTAGTAGGGTGGGCTTGGACTTGAAATTTCATGTACGATACGAATAAACCTTTTTCTTAGTCCATCAAATATGAAAATGATACAAGTAAAGCAGGCAGCTAATGGGAATTTTCTGAAAAAGGGTATGGGGACACGCAATTCAATCACTAATATGCATGGGGATTCCATCCGAGTTTTGAAACTAGTATCGTCCCCATAAGAACAAAACCATATTTGATAATTATTCATTTAAACATATATCCTTTGTAATGGGCATCCTAGTTGTGTTGAATTTGAAGTTTGTACATGACAGTTTGTGTACCATCTTTGGTGTTGTACCTTGCTTTCTTATTTATTTACATTTTTAAGCAGTTGAAGACCAACACCTAGTACTAATTCTTCAATTCAGTCCTAATTGTTTAACCCAGTACACCGAGAGTTTGTGTACCAGCACTGGCAGATCCATGAAGAAATTGAGATAAGCAAGTGTCTACTCCTAGATTTGATTTTTTTTTCAATCCAGTACTAATTGTTAAATGTGTCTATCCCTGATCAGATTTAGTACCTACTCCTAGCCTGTGTTAGTCCAATTTTTGAACCGATTTTTTCCAAACGAAATGCTATTTGGCTAAGAACACTCCCATTTTGAATTGTGCCAAACTAATTTTTAATTAGCTTAAGAAAAATGTTTCAACGCTGTGTATATCAATTTTATGATTATGACAGATTTTTTTAACAAATATAGTTATAGAAACTGAGTTGAAATTGTGTACCCGATAAGTTAATGGGTTTGAACCTGATTAGTGCCCTACCCTAACAGAAATTCTAAATCAGCCCCTGGTTGTGTGTGGGAGAGAGACTCTTTTCTTCAGCAAGAAGGTCTTTTAAAGCTAGCAAAGGAGAGGAGGCCGTACATGGATCAATGACTTGGCATGCCTTAATTTCATTTGAGCCCTTGGTTTCATCTTGATTGAAAGGTTTGGAATGATGCTCAATTGCTCACTCAGATTGGTAACATGGCGTTTATTTGTGCTTTATCTAAGTCAAAAGAGGTTCCTTTTGTGTTTTATATGAGTGATGGGAGCCTTTTGAGTGCCATCAAGTTGCTGTGAAATTTGTTTAATATTTCATTATTTTGTCTCATTTGGAGGAGGCTATTCAGCAGCCGTAGACTTGATGCCCATGAGCCTGGTCGAATAGAAGGTAGCAGTTCAAGGGAACCCCACTGGTCAGATTTAACGAAACAGGGAGAGAATTGGTGCCTTTGTTCAAATTTCTGTTTTTGTTTTTCTTCTAGCATACCTGATGAGTATGAACCAAAACAGTGACTATGGGCTGGAGTGGACCTATAGCACCAACGTTCAAATGAAAGAGGGACCCATTGATCAGTTTAAGTGAGAAACGAGCAGCGCCTCACCTCACATTTTGCCGATTCTTTGGTTAGGCTAGGCGCACGTAGGCCTTGAAGGCGGTTGAATAGTGGTTCATATGGTCCGTCAGTTGAGTAGGCATGGGAAATGCAGATGGGGCCCAGTATGAGATCTAGTTAATGAGTCGCTACAACTCTCCAGCACTTCTGGACCTTCATCATTTTTATTTCTTTCTTCAACCTAATTTATTTCTTCGGACCACGTAGCAGTCAAGCC
Source organism: Carex scoparia (assembly GCA_024447655.1). NCBI lineage: Eukaryota > Viridiplantae > Streptophyta > Magnoliopsida > Poales > Cyperaceae > Carex > Carex scoparia. The sequence continues at coordinate 3,363,280 of JAJHPE010000025.1, read as the reverse complement.
CAATACTCCTCTTTAATTTAATTTGGACTCTTAAATTATTGTTTTGGGTCCGAATTGTTCGCTGCTCGACATAGGCCTACATTACAAGAATATTACAAGCAGGACATTGGCCTATGCCATTTGAAAATCAGATCATGTAAGAAATTCATTGCATACATATCTTACTTTCAGCCCACTTCTTCTCCAATTAGACCTCAACTGGACCCTCCATTTTACTATATATTTTCAATTGCTTCACTACTTCTTCATTTGTAGGCTAATGGTCATCTCCATTTTTTTTTTCTGATGCACTTTTAACCCATTGCTACTTAATTTTATTTCCATTATTTTTCCTTTCTTTTCATTTCATTCTTTATTTCATTTTCAAAATTTTTAGGTCCAACACACTTATATTTTACTATATAAACCGATATCAGAAGATCATTAAATTATTCTATCGGTTAATTAGGATAATAATACCGCTATAATTAGGTAAATCTCTTATATCGGTACATTTCCAACCACCGATAGAAAAGAGTGGGGTACGTATCCTATCGTAAGCTTACTGAAGTAAAATAAAATGTGAACAAGACTAATGCTAAACTGATATAGATAAAATAAAACTAATGTTCAATGTATATACATATAAAAATATTTCTCCTTATTGACACACTCATTGGTAGGCAATATTTCTCCAATTCAATGTATTTTCATAGTTCCGAACTAGTGATGACATAATTCTGTATCATTCTCATTGTAGTACGTCTGAAATCAACACAATTATTGTTCTTGCAATTATTTTTTTTAAATAGCAATTTTGGATCAAAATCAAAATAATAATATGTTATGTATTTTTTATATTGAATAATGTATTATGTTTATTTTAGTGTATCAGACCCAAGCCGACTGCTTGTAGTATGTCAACATCGATCTTTTATTATCTAAACTGACCTGATGTGACATTGATCAACTTAACCCAACTTGTTTTGTCTAAATAATTATATTATACCAACGACTTCGTTATTTTTACTAGAGCCTAAACCGCCAGTAGTCACTATTAGGTTATTGATGATTGAATATTTGAATGTACTAGGCGCATGGTTAAATCAAAATATTCATTTGTCGTTGCATAAAATTTAAAACCCGGTTCAGTAATTTGGGTTTATAATTGGCGGCTAAGCACGCCTGTTGACTGTGTTTGAACCACAGAACTGGCAAGTGCACTGCCCTTAATTACCTGTCTCTATTAAATTCAATTCCTTTGTCTCACGGCAGAGTTTATTTGTGGGGGAGTGCTATTCTACACGCAATAATTGTAATAATCAGCACTGAGAGAAACTTTTTTCTTTTATACCTGTTTTACCCTTTCAACAGTATCATTCTTTGATTGACCCAATTAATGCATATTCTCTTCAAAGAAAAAAAAAAGGAAGTTACACCGACTTCTCTTTCGTTTATTTTTGTATGGTCCCATATCTGAATATTTACAGGATCTCTCTTTTTTTTTCTTAATATAACAGTAAAATTTCACACAAATACTGTTGTCCTCAATACCAATCTCGGTACTGATCTTTAACACAACACCTTATTCTGCCTCTACCTCAATACCAATACCAGTCTCTAGTAGAGACTGTTCATTAAACAAAATTGTTATCATGTGTTATCGGTGTCCCTTCCAATGTATTGTTTGTTGTTTAGGTAGTTCTGGAATTTCAAACAAAAATACTTCTCTTATGATTTTTTCTGGAAAAGAAGGGGAGCCAGAGAGGCTTCTGATTTGGAAAACACATCACTTTGTTTTTTCTTTTATTAATTTGATTGTTCCAAAAATGGATGCATGAAGGAATATTATTGATTTTTTTTTTTGTTTGTTTTCCTCTTGTTTGTTATAATTTCAGAAGCTGTTGATTATTGGTTATCATGTCTGATTCAAAATTAGACCTATGTGTTACCTACAATAATGTTAAAATACTTGTATCAATGAAAAAATCATAACAGACAAATAAATTCATAACATACATGGTCTTAATTAACATAGTTTTTTTTCTTCGGACCATGTATGGTTGGTTTCTTTTCTTTTTTATTATTCTATCTCCATTTTTTCATTTTTTAGTAGTGCGCTAGTGTAATATTGTCTTAATTAACATAGTTTTTTTACAAATTATTTTTATCAAATTTTTCCTACTTTTTGGCTATAAAACAAGGCTTCTGCCAAAAAACCCCGAGTTACCGATTCTATTCTTCCGATTCTGGCCGATTCATCCGAGTCCGATTCTACGGTCAAGAACCCGATTCCGATTCCGAGTTTCAGAACCATGTACAAAACAAGTTCCTGCTAAAAAGATCCGAGTTTCCGATCCGATTCGGCCAATTCCAACCGATTCATTTGATTCCGATTTCACGATCAAATGACTGATCCCGATTCTGATTCCGATTTTTCCTTTATGTTTTTTTCTTTTCAAAGTTACTCTACTGAAATTTTCACTCGCTCCTTTTATTACTCTGTATTTCATACTTCAAATTTGAGCTAAGGAGAAAGAGGTTGCTAAAGTTACTGGCATAATTGCTGATATCGTGAGTAATCTTATATGTAAATATGCTCTCCAACAGAGCTGAAATGGGGTCTCCGGTTCCGCAATAGGAGGCATGTTGCCCCCAAGGCATTCTATACATCCGCAATATTTAGATGGCACCTTGCGGAATCTCTCAGGCACATGCCATACCAACAGCACAGATCATGGAGGCTGGTGATATGTGGCGCACTAGTCTTTTACTGATGTAGCAAAAGAACTAAGTCCGCTCGTGCTGCATTGATAGCTTAACTAAATCTTTTGGAATTCTCAATTTTGAATCACCATGCTTTTACCATTTATTTGGGGGTACAAGTGATCGCTGAGTTTTGGTATTAGGGAATTATGCTGTTTGTGGAATTTTTGCTTATAACATCACTTCTGTTTTTGATAATGAATTCATCAATTTTGAGGAATTCAGTTTACTACCCAATTGGTATTAATATTTTTGGACCTTTTTTAGGTCATGATGAAAAGTTATTTATTTATTCGTGCTTAACTGGGTGATTCTAAAATTTAGGGCTCACCAAATCATCAGATCATGAATTAACGGTTCAGATTATCAGAGATCATCCAAAGTCATTGAAGATAGCCTATAATTCAGTGACCTCACGACTTCGTCAAAAAAAGACTCGTAGTTGCAAGGAATAGTCAGTGCAATTATACTTGCAATAAAAGCGGACATGGACTTGACAATTACCTATAGGATATGATTTTTTTTTTTCTCCGTTCATCAAATATTCTGAATAAACTAATAACGCAGCCAGCAATAAAATTTAATTATCTGCAAATATATAAATACTAACTTTTCAGTATGGATAAGAACAATTTTGCACTTGTTATTCTTGTAGTAATTTATAAGTACAAAATCGTATTTGATAATTATGAGTCATTTATATAGCCGTATATTAGTTGTACTGGCAACCAAGATGATTTTTCTAACATTTTGAATAGTAGCCGTGTTGCTCTCCGTAGTCCAATGACACCCCGAATGAAGTCTTCCATGAAAAGAATGGCCTAGGCTTGTTATTTCCCACCAAACCCATGCCTTCACCTCCTGGCCCTGAATGTGCAGCGTGGTTAATGCATAGACGACAGGTAGGTAATACCAGTGTACTATTTATTTTATATCCATGTCCCTATTCATAAAATAGGAACTTTGGAAATCTGGGCACAATATTTCAATTAAGCATTTATGTTGCAATTTTGAAACGCGAAGATGGGTTCTATTGATCTGTACGATATCTTCACAAAGGATTAATTATATAAGCACTAAGGATCGATCAGTGGATATCTTCAGAAAGACATTAGATACATCAAATTTTCAAGTTATATTACTCAAGTTGAGTTCTATTGATCTATACGATCCCAACATGAGAGGGAGTGTTGAAAATAACTAAGCAAACAACAACCGGAGATGCACAATTTGGGGACACATATCCATCAAAAGCTATGTGGAAATTTTCAGATTCTATCCAAAGATACAAATCTATTAGTTTGGCTGAAGATTAATTGCTCCATTTACAACAGAAGCTACTTAACTGCTACATAATATTTGCTTTAATATTTTCCTGATTATGTATATTGCCATAATTATTGTCAACGGCTATATTGCCTTCTTTCCTATAAATAGCACTCTGTATTATATTGTAAGTAAGATTCATACCAAATTGGTATTAATAATTCTGGACATTTTTAAGTCATACCAGATGAAAAATTATTTATTTATTCTTGCTTAACTGGGTGATCTGAAATTGGGGAGTCATCAGATCGATGCATGAATTAACGGTTAAGATGATCAGAGATAATCCAATGTCATTGAAGACCCTATAATTCAGTGACCTCAGGACGTTGTCAAAAAAGAGTCGTACGTAGTTGCTAAAGATTAATTAATTACTGCAATTATATTTCCAATAAAATTATAAAAATTGACATGGTCTTGAAAATTACCAACACGATATTAATATTTTTTTTTCTCCGTTCAGCAATGAAATTTATTATCTGCCAACAGCGACCATACACAACATATCATACACGGATGTAAAAAATTTCCACATTAATAGTTCGTGTAATGGGAGGATGTGCTCGCCTTAAAAAAAGCTCCAACAAACAAAAACGGTCGGAAAGTTTTAAACCGTGTACGTAAGTCACAAATATTTGTACAAGGGTTAATAATATCCAGCCGTGTATGGTTATACTACTTCATACACAGATTTTGCTGAGAAAACCGTGTATGATATTTCTCAGTTTCCAAACAGAGTTTTTGATAGATGAAGTCTATAGTTCATTTGCGCATCTCAACCAAAACCCATGTTAGTAATTAATATCTTGTATGTCTAAACCACCTCTTCACACTTACACCCTCTAATTGAGGTAGATCGGGACTTCGACTCTTCGTCCCTCATCTTCATTACCCCCTCGTGTGCAATCTTACATTTCTGTCAAGATTTAACACGATGTCACTTAGAGGAACTATGGCGAGCTATAAGACTCAACTACCCCAATCAAACAGAGAAGAGACGAAAACAATATTATCCAATAACTAGCAACTATGTTTTCGATAATCATAACATGAATATTTAATCACAATTTTTCTTGAAAGAGGAACCTTTACATGGATGTGAGACAAATTACGTCTATGGAGAGATTCCACAATTGAGAAAAGTGGTGAATAACATTCACAATCTTGATTCTTTAGTGGCTAGTAAACATGAATACAAAAAAAATTAAAATAATAATTAGCATACACGGTTATGTAGAAATGACCGTGAATAAAACAATGTGAATTAGGGTTTTCATGTTTTTGCGTCTATTTTTGTAAAGTATACACAGTTTTGGTAGGACCCGTGTTTGTTCAAGTTCACTACACACGGTAATTTTGTATGAACCGTGTTTGATTATTAGTTAGGGTTTTATTTTTTTGGCGCCTCTTCGAATTTTGCCGTGTCTATAATTCTCAACAACTCCACCACTCCACGTCTAAGTAAATAACTCTTAGCTCCCCAGTCACTTCTCCCTCTTTAAAATCTTAACTTATTGATCGGTCTCTCGAGCTCCCTCTCCACGTCCAAGTAAATAACTCTTTAGGGTTTTGGCACCACCGTGAGAACCACTGATTTTCCAACTTAGTTCCATTTTTCTATCTAAACTCGTTAGCTAGATTTGTCATGAGTAAGAAGGGTTCAAAGTATTAGGTCATCAAGTCCTATTATGAAAGACATAAAACAAAGGATTTCCTCCTCCATCTGTTTGTGTCTTTGTGGGTTTGGTCATTGTCCTCCCCGTGGAGACACATAACAAAGAATGCGAGGTAGGAGGCAAAGAATTGGAGTCTATTCTCACCACCCCGATTTATAAGAGGGTAATCTTTTAATTTGTGTGTTAATCTTTTAAGTTCCGATTTATCTTGAGTTTGGCATGAAAAAATATATATGAAACTGATCGAGTATAAACTTGCTTTACATGCATAAACAGGCTTTAATATGTTTGCTCCATAATGATGGGTATATATGGGTTAATGTAAAGTTGTTGAAGACCGGTATGTAAAGGTCAAGGGAAAAAAAAACATGTTTGTGTGAAGTTCTTAATGTACTTGCTAGTTATATATGTATGATTGTTGCATGATCTGAATTTACTTCGCAAATTATGATAGAGAATGATAAAACCAATGACAATTCTTGATCAGTCGAGCCGAATGGAGAACCTTAAACGAGAACCGTTTACAAGGATAGAATGTCAAGTTCTATTTTCTTTATTTTATGTTTTCTTTTCTTCTTATCTCAAATTGTTAGGGTTTTGACATTTCATTTTAATTAGGTACCTCTCAGAGGTTCTCTAGATCAAATGTTGAATATGTGAATTGTATGTATAATGTATATTTTGGATGTGAATTGTATCTGTTTGTTGAATATTAATGTTGAATATTCTTGTTTGTTGAATGTTTAATGAATATATGATTGATTATTTTCTGTATGTTCTAATGTAGAATATTTATTGACTTATGGATGTGTAATTTTAATTGTATGTTTAATGGCTATTAAATATGGATACATGTCAATTATAAATCGTATATATAAAAAAAATGTTCGCGGTTCTAATTAACGAATCTTGTATTGTTTCCAAAATAATACATGGATGCCTTGTAGAAACCGTGTATATAACTGTTGTTTTCGTACACTGTTATTTTGGCCGTGTAGAAATCACTATTTTCAGCGCCCCTTTTTGTTTAGACCTGACACTATTCATTTCTATTAACCGTGTATGTTAGTGTTATATAGACATGGTTTGGAAACCGTGTACAACGTACCCACCTATTCATACACGACGCTCGCTGCTATTATTGTGTAACCGTGCGACATTAGCTTTTCAGACGATGTATGGTCGCGTTTTCTGTACTACTTCTGAAAGATATAAATACTAACTTTTCAGCATGGATAAGAAAAATGTTGTAGTTATTATTCTAGTAGTAATTTATATTTACAAAATCGTATTTGGTAATTATGAATCATTCATTTCACCGTACATTATTTGTGATGGCAACCAAGATGAATTTTCTAACATTTTGAATAGTCAGCCGTGTTGCTCTCCATAGTCCAATGACACCCCGAATGAAGTCTTCCATGAAAAGAAAGGATTATTATTTCCCACCAAACCCATATGCCTTATCTTCCTGGCCCTGAATGTTACGTACGTTAATGATGATTGACTGTACATGGAGCATGGTTAACTCATAGAGGACAGGTATGTAACACCACTCTATTTTTTAATTTACATCCATGTGCATAATCATAAAATAGGAACTTTGGAAATGTGGGAACAATTTTTTAATTAAGCATTTCTGTTCGAATTTCCAATTTTGAATCGCCATGCATTGGTTATTTAGTTGGCGTGATACGTGATGACAAAATGAAAGTCTGCTAAGAGCCTAAGAATAAACTTATAAGGTGTCACTAGTATAGAAAATGTGACCATACACATATCATACACGGATGTGAAAGAATTACACATTAACTGTGTGTAATAGGAGGAGGAGCTCATGCGAAAAAATTCTATAACATACACATATGGTCTGAAAGTTTTGAATTGTGTTCATAGGTCATGTTTATTTGTTGAATATAAACTTCACAATCTTGTTTTGAATTGAGGAAAATTGTGAGAAAAATTGTGGGAAAAGTTGTAAATAACCTTCACAATTTTGTTGAAATTAGAAGTCGTAGCATGGTACGTCGTTTGGTATTTTGCATATTTAAACTTTTTACTTCTTAATTAGTCCTCAAATTAATCTGTATGAAGTTCATTTTATGATTCTTTACTATCTTTCAAACATTAATATAAAAAAATAAATAATAGTTACCGCACGCTGTTATATGGAAATAACCATATAAACCTCAGTGAACTAGTGTTTTTTTTATTCGCGCCTATTTTTGGAAAGTTTTTAACAGGAACCATGTTTGTTTAATTTATCTATACAAGGTGTTGTTTTTGAACCGTGTATGATTAGAAGTTAGGGTTTTTAATTTTTTGGCACCTCTTCGATTTTTTCTCGGTTTTTAATTCTCAACACCTCTACGTCTAATCAAATAACTATTCTCCTTGGTCTCTTCTCTCTCATTATAATAAATCTCCTCCCTCTTCAATTCTCTGTCTCTCACTACTAGAATTCTCGTTTTTTCCAATGGCAGGAAAAGGGCTTGTTCCAACGGGGTACCGTTGGAATAAGCCCAAAAATGGCTTATTCCAACGGTATCCGTTGGAAATACTACTGTCGCAACAAGCCTCGTTGGAAATAGTCAAAAAATCTGCCTTTTCATTGAGTTACCCTTGGAAAAAAAATTATCTTACTTCTTCCAACCGAAGCCCCTTGGAAAAGCGACGCATGGAAATAATTTGACACCCGGCCCAAGTCTGTAGTATTTCCAAGGGCATCGTGTGGGCCCCACTTGATTATTTCCAAGGGCATCAAACCTGGGACCCACTGAGTATTTCCAAGGATGATTAAGGTGGCTCCCACTTGATTATTTCCAAGGGTGTGGAACCTGGGACCCACATAGTATTTCCAAAGATGGTTAAGGTGGAGCCCACTTGATTATTTCCAAAGGTATTAGTCCTGGGACCCACATAGTATTTCCAATGCAATGCCAAGTGGGCCCCACAGTATATTTCCAAGGGAGTGTAGATGGGCCCCACTTGAGTATTTCCAAGGGGATGCTCATGAAAATGTAATGTTTACTGGTACTGTAACATTCTGTGATCCACTCTGTACCAACCCGATACTGTTATATATTTTCTAGTTCTCATTTAACCGAATAAACACATACACAAACATATCGAAATCAAAAGCAAACAATTAATCTTGTAATAGTCATCATACATTATATCAAAATATATTCAAAACACATTACAAAAACAATACTATATTGCACCTGTAAATATACCAAAATAAACCACTGCCCGTTAACTAAAAGTCACAAAATAAGTTACCCCATGTTGAGAATTTGTAAGAGCTAAAATACATATTAATCCTAAAATGTGCACTTTTCCACATTAAAAGGTCCAATTCACATTGAAGCTAAAATCAGGACAGAACCACGGGTTCGTCTCAATTCCATCTGTGGCATGTTCATCGTTTCCAACTTGATTTAATAGTGCGGTGAAAGAACCTCCCTGATTTGGTGGTGTAAGACCCGTCAGATCCTAAGAGTGTAATATAGAAATATGTTATTGTATATGATAATAAATTTTGCATACCCTCTCAAAATACATAACTTTGCACTATATTTTGTAATTGAAATCACAGTAATAATAATGTGCTACTTGTTTTCTAATTTCTATCCCCTTATATGAGGCATTTGGCAAAGGGGATTTTCACGCAAGTTCTGAGATTATTTTGGTGTCTGTTGAGAATAAGAGATGGTTATATGATGAACTTGTGCAGGTATATTTGAAAAAGCAGTACAAGAGTGATCAGATATTTTGGTACTACTGAAATGTGCAATTTTTAATTTGTGTAGAAGTTGTCATAAAGTCACAGAGGAGAAAATTAAGCAAAGAGGAAAATATATATAATATTACCCTTAAATATTAAGCATTGCACTCTTTGAGAAGGCACTCTCTTCACTCAATAACACACTGGTGTGTCCAACTCCACTACCTATATACAAAGAAACATATTAACTAATTTATACTGCTTGTTTATGCTATATATCTCAAAAATGAATAAATTAAATCATTAATTCTACCTTGCCAACATTGAGGAGAAGGAAGCAGTCACAATCTATAACAGTGTTCACACTGGGTTGCTTGTTTGTAATTTCGTTGTATGTGTTTCGTTTAAAGTTTAAACACAGACAAACAATAAGTGATAACGGATACAATTGTACATCCCATAATCAGTCAAGCAACCCTTTTGAGAGAAAGAGGGTTTATCCATTGTTAGGAAAAGTCAGTGTATTGCCTTTAGCTAACTAGCACTGCCAGCCACATTTTCGGTTCACATCTAAAAGTCATCGAAACAGACAATGCCTTTAATTATACAAAATCAACTAGCATTTTCAGTTCAGTGTATTGCCTTTAGCTAACTAGCACTGCCAGCCACATTTTCGGTCATTTACCAGTAAAATACTGACCTCTGAAGGCTAATGACGCATAAATAAAATGTATAAAAGGAACATACTAAACACCAAAAGTATATAGTGCAACAATGTGAATATCAACTAAAGAAAATTACCTATTGAATGAGCCGGTCAAGAACACCCACTTGCCTCTATTGCTTAGTTGGGAGTGGGGATTTTGCAATTTGCAACTACACAAAAAAAAGTAGAGATGTAAATGAAGTGCAGCTCTTAAATTGGTGTAATAAAAGAGATAAGATCAGTTAATATGGACCTGCAGTGAACCCCTCATAATTGTGTGGCCAAATTGACCAGAGAAGCTTGTACTCTTGGAGTGATTCTTGAATCTGAACTAAAGTAATTGTGTGGCCAACTTTCTCCCTAAAAGTTGTATGACAGAAAAATTTAATTTTTAGATGAAATCATGCAAACCATTGTTAAAAGGCCAAGTAATTAGCAACGATGTACGTATCACACTAAACCCTTTGTGCTTTCAGTTTGCTTTGAATACAAACCAATGACTAATTGGTCATTTTTGTTAAATAAAAAAATCCATGCAACTAATAAGAGAAAATTAATGCATGCCATGCACCAGTATTTGTTGCTGTTTCAGGCCATGCCAGTATATCCTATTGGATTTGGTCTAGAAGGAGAAAATTGTTGGAAATTGATATCGGATTGTGGATGGTATAGGAGAGGAGTTTATATAACTTGATTTGTTTTATTTAATGGAGTATACAAAATTTACAAAGCTTTGATATATTATCTCACGCCTCACTATCTATCTTATTCTCTTTCTATTCATACATGAGCTCTACACTTATATATATACATGTCTAAAGTCGGTTATGACTTTTCTAGATTGTACTTGATACAATATAATTTACTACTACAACTTTTCTAGATTGTACTTGATACAATATAATATACTACTACAAGATATTATAATATTTTCTAGTATGTTCCATTATAACCAATCCTCTAAGTCGACTTCTATTTCTTGAAGAATCTAGAATGAGTATTTAGGCCTTGGGCCTTCGGTACTGTAGACTTCAACATTCCCCCTCAGTACCGACTGATTTCTTTTCGAATTTTGACTTGTCAATCGATTTTTGTATCTTCTATTATCTCCCCCTTGGTCTGAAATCCCGTATGACGACTTCGCATAATAATTTTTAAAGTAATTATTTTGGAATGACGATCTCACATCGAGTTGGTTTGATCGCCACTTCTTTTGAGCTGCTAGCTTTCTCATCGGAACATATGTCTCCCAATAATTGATGCCGGATTTTTGTTTGAAGTCTTTTGTCATCAATCTTGCTTTGTAGTTTTTAACTTCGCCATGAGGATTTAACTTTTTCTCGTAGATGCTATTATCACAAACTTCACGATCTTTTGGTCGATTTGTAAGCTCCCGAGTGTTATTCTTTTCAATCATGTGGATTTTGTTCCTCATGGCCTTTATCCAATTTTCTTGCTTCTTGACCTCTTCAAGACTTTGAGGTTCGACGATTGAAAAATTAGATGACTCATAAATTTCGGATAAAGATCTTACTTGCTTGGGGGATAACTCTGTTGTTGTAGACCCTTCTTTAGCTCTTCGACTAGCACTCGGGCTTGACCCTGAATTTGAAGTAGTTCTTGATCTTGATCCATCTTTGCGTTGTGTATCTTCTTCTCGTGGCTCGATCACTTCATTTCTTAGCACCAAATGCGGAGCATAGCTTATGTGCAGTGGGAAGCTTCTAGACTTCTCCATTTCTATTCTTGCTATTAATTGATTTTTATTTTTCCGGTCGAAAATTTTGCAGCCTCCATTTTCAAAATGAACTGCGTATCCATTCTGTACTAGTTGCCCCACGCTTAGTAGATTTTGTTTTAGGTCCGGAACCAGTAGCACATCTCGTATAAATTTCGGACCCATCTTGGTCTGTACGGCGATACTGCCTTTACCTTTTGCTTGAACAATTGAGCCATTTCCCATACGTACCTTTGTCTCATACGAAGTATCAATGTGGTGAAATAATTCTCGGGTCCCAGTCATGTGATTTGTGCAACCACTGTCAAGGAACCAGATATCGCCTTTCTCTTCTTTGACTGAGTGACACGCATAGAAAATGCTTTCATGACTCTCATTTTCTTCTACGTAGTTTGCTCGGTCGCTAATTCTTGTTCTGCACATTCTGGCTATGTGGCCGATCTTCTTGCATTTGTTGCATCTCTTTGTCGACCAACATTCAGATGTACTATGGTTCGACCTTTTGTGTATATCACACCATAAATTTGAATAACTCGAACCTGGTGTTTTCTCTTTCAGCGCCAACTGCTTTTCTGTATCTTGTCGCGGACCGCCGCCTTCTTGGATTTGAGGTTTGAAGCTCAGCTTGGAGTGAAATGCATCTTCTACTAAATTTCCTTCCCGTTGAAGCTTTCTCTCTTCGTGTGACTCCAAGGAGCTCATCAATTGTTGAATCGAAAGTGTTGACAAATCTTTCGATTCTTCTATCACAGTAACGATATAGTCATATTTATCGGTGAGGCTAATTAAAATTTTCTCGACTACCTTCTGATCGGAGATGTCTTCTCCATACGTCCGCATCTGGTTCACAATTTCGAAGACTCGTGAGAAGTACTCCTTAATCTTCTCTGACTCCTTCATTTGGAGGTTTTGGAATTGTCTCCTCAATGTTTGCAACTTCACCGCAATTACCTTTGCGGAGCCTTCGAACTCGTCTCTTAGAATCTCCCATGCCTTCTTGGATGTAGTAGCTCCACTTATCCGTGGAAATAGACTTTCGGCTACACCCTGTTGGATTAGAAACAAGGCCTTGGCATCGTTCATTTGTTGTTGTTTTTGAGCCTGTGTCAATGCTCCTGTTGACGCCGTAAAACCTTGTTCGACGACATCCCACAATCCTTGCGAGAGTAGTAGCGTCCGCATCTTTATCTTCCACATGGCATAATTTTCTCCCATGAATACAGGAACCATCGGTTGCGCCATAGTTGCGACTCCTGAAGACATCGACTTCGGATGCTTCTTATATTGCACGAACGCCCTAGTCTACTCGCTAACTTCTTACTCGAACCTGAAGCTCTAATACCAAATGTTGGAAATTGATATCGGATTGTGGATGGTATAGGAGAGGAGTTTATATAACTTGATTTGTTTCATTTAATGGAGTATACAAAATTTACAAAGCTTTGATATATTATCTCACGCCTCACTATCTATCTTATTCTCTTTCTATTCATACATGAGCTCTACACTTATATATATACATGTCTAAAGTCGGTTATGACTTTTCTAGATTGTACTTGATACAATATAATTTACTACTACAACTTTTCTAGATTGTACTTGATACAATATAATATACTACTACAAGATATTATAATATTTTCTAGTATGTTCCATTATAACCAATCCTCTAAGTCGACTTCTATTTCTTGAAGAATCTAGAATGAGTATTTAGGCCTTGGGCCTTCGGTACTGTAGACTTCAACAAAAATAATGATTTAATTTACTCAACTACAATTAACAAAAAGGCTTTATTACAAAAATGAGGAAGGAAAGAAGCTTCACCTGCTTTGCGAACAGTTGGTTTAATTTATACTTAGAATTGAAATTGAAGGTTAAGAAACTGCGAAGAGGGATGATGCTTAAGCTTAAACCAACGATGCAATAAATTGGAAAATACCTCTGGTAGCTGCCTCTTCTTTGACATTTTGTCTTTATTTCCTGTAGCAAATTTAGTTAGTTACTCAAAGTTAGTCTTAATTTTGATAAAATATGCCTTTGATAAAATAGTTCCTGTACCTAGCCGCACTGGCATGCATCATCTTGACTGCACAACAAGCTAAGCCGAATGTCATGGGCCAGATGCTCGTCCTGATGGAACTGGAACCCTAGCTCGGCAGGTGGCTTCGGATCGACAGAGCTACGCCTCAGTGTAGAGCTCGAGAGGAGGCAGTGTCTCGGTGCGATCTGGTAGACGGTGCGGATTGAATGAGATGAGGGAGATCTGAGCGGGTTTGGGAGAACAGATCTAAGAGGAGAAGAAAGGAGACGAGACAAGGTTGAGCGGGGCAATTTGGGAGTGAGGGTTTTAGGTTCTTTTAGGGAACCGAAATTTTCTAAAAGGGGGAGATAATTTTGAGAGGGAATTGAAGGAGGGAAGCAAAAATTTTAGGGTTTTGGCGCTCATGCTCGGTTTTTTACGAAGAACATGGAGGAGAGGAGAACTGGAGAAATTTGTTAAGTCCAGAGAGTAAAACTCCAGAGTTTGTATTGCATATACTGGGATAATTCATAAACTCTGAGGTAACATAATTTTTGTGTTTAGATCGGAGCCGTCTGATCATCATTATACATGAATATTAAATGATCTTTCTCATCACAGTTGGTCGGATCTAAACAGGAATATTATGTTACCTCGGAGAATAGGAACTCCCACCCCCAATGTCTAAAATGAAGACATCAGGACCATTCACGACTTATCGAACGGCTAAGAGAGTGATATTTACAAATTACAAAATACATAGCAAATAATATGAAAAAAAATTTAAAAAATAAAATAAAATTATTCACATCTTCTATGGCCAAATCATACTTATAATGGTCCATTTTATAGACTTTCATCGTTACTTGCCCCTTCAAATTTAATAAATATCTGCGAACCGTTTATTTTCACGTGAGCAATCAACGGTCGATCTTTAATTAAATGATTACATAATTATTTTAAAATGATCAAGGAAAAATATTGAACGCAATGAACATAAAAATTCTGAAGTTTTATTATGTCTGAGCTTCGATCCAGCATGAAGTATTCACAGCCCTTCGATGTCTTCATATTCCGTGTTTACGTGTTTACGTGCGCCTTCACTAACTCATCAAGTCGACGGAATATGAAGACATCGAAGGGCTGTGAATATTTGTAAATATGAACCGTTAGATTAAAAATGTGCTATCCTGATTATCAATGGACGTCTCCATTTAACAATACTAGTTATATTTTTTATACAAATCTATTCAGTGACAGATGGGTCCTGATTTCCAGCTTAAGAGAACTCTCCTGATTTCTTCACTACCGTACTTGAGACTTATTTTCATCCCTCCCTCCAAAATTTTCATTTCAGCGCCCTTTCTAACTTTGTACCATCTCTGACAATCATGTCCCACCCTCCAAACTTTTCATTTCAGCGCAATTTTTCTCTCCTCCGATAATCAATGTCCCACTCCCACCGTTCAGCGAAAGTTCTTTTAAAGACCTGCTGCAATTTCACTTTGGATTGCGCCCTGCTCCCTCCAAAGGAATAACAAGAGTGATAAGGAGAGATCACAACCGTATGAAGAGGTTAAGATATGCACACTAGAAAGCTTTGACATTTAGATTCGCGCTTACAAAAAACGAAGGGTCAAGATCAAGTTGCAGGTTCACCCAAATTACATAAGCAACATATGCAGCCTATCCTATACACCTCAGAACAAACAGAGATGTGGAAAAATATATGGAGATGGAAAGATATCCTACCTCGAGTTAGAACATTCCTTTGGAGGGTGGTACATGAAGGGATACCTACAGTGATGACTCTGCACCAGAGAATTCGAGCAATCAGCCCAACCTGCCAACGATGCGGAAATGAAAATGAATTCTTGGTACACACCATATTTTATTGCCCAGCGGCAAGAGCAACGTGGTGCGCGTCAGATTTCCCAATAAGGGTAGAATGCCTACCTTTAAATTTCACTGCATGCTTGAAAATGATCACCAAAGACCTGGAACCAACACAAATAAATTCCATGTGCAACCTCACCTGGAGCCTTTGGAAAGCTAGGGATGAAGAGCTGTTCCAAGGGATTAAGGCAAACCCTTTACAAACATTGGCGCGGGAAAAAGCCTTGGATTACAACAACACAAAACAAAAACAACAACAGCGAGTAGAAGAGGAGGAACCGTTACAAGTGCCAATGGGAACCTTTCTGATTCAAGTGGATGGATCCTGGGATGTATCTGGAAATGCGGGATTGGGGGCAGTATACTATGATGGACAAGGAAAACTGATAAAGGCACAGGGCAGCCATGTTACGACACAAGGAGCACTGGAAACAGAAGCACTGGCACTAAACACGGTACTGGAAAAACTAAGTGAAAGGGGTACTGGTACAGGAAACTGGTACTGGATCATCTCTGACTCAAAAACTTTGATAAAAGCTATCAGTAAAAAATGCTTAGAAGAGATCCCATCATGGCAGGCGATGCAGACAGTGGCTAGAAGTATGACCCTTATTCAACAATTGGGGACACAAATTCAAGTGCACTATGCTGCCAGGAATTATATACAAGTGCCGCACCATATGGCAAACTGGGCAAGGAAGTCAAAACAATCTTTTAATGGCTATCCAAGTGAAGGGTTCAGAGAGGCTAACAACATCAGTACACAGCTAGATGAGAAGTACTTTACATTTGGAGAATTAGAGAATGAAGTCTGAGAACAGCACTGGTACATGAAGCAGACAACAAAGCTACAGAGTACCAAGCAGCAGGCGTTTTTTATTTTTAGACTTTTTAGATGGTTTATCTGTTTATGGGTTATTCCTTTAAAACTGTTAGTTTGGCAAGTTTACTTTTTTCAGCAATTTACTTACTATGAATAATGTAAGACTGTAATTTTTCTTATATCAATGCATGCCTACGGGCTTTTCCTCAAAAAAAAACAGCGGCTTCATTTTTGCCAAAGAACTCTCCAGAGAAACCAATGACTTGGCAAGTTTTTTTAAAAACTGGATCTAGCACACACTACTCCCTCTTCTCTCCAGTCTCCACCCACTCACTCCTAAAAAAGCCCGATCATTTTACACAATGTCTGTACAATTAATTTTGTATCTCAATTAAATAGATTGACTTATTTCAAAGACCAAAATTTAATTTTTCATTGAAATGTTTAATTTTATCTCAATTAAATATTACTTGTTGCTGTGATTTAGTTTTTTTCATCATTCAAAAGAATATCTCAAATATATAGAAATGTTACTAGCTCCATGAATTAAACATTTCCAAAGGCCAAACTAAGAAAATAATATGTCAAACTATAAAATAATATAAATTGAATCAATAAAACATTTTTATGTGAATTTGCTCCAGTATTTTCATGAACCTTTACAATAAAATAATATAAATATAATAAACAAAATATTTCCAAGGGCTATCTCATGAAAATAATATGGCCATACATAAAATATTATTAACTGTATCAATAAAACATTTCCATGTGTTTTTTTTGAACTATTTCAATTAACATTCATTATAAAATAATATAATCTGACTAAGCAAAACTTTTCCAACGGTGAACCCTTGGAAATAGTATGTCCAACAATAAGATAATATAAACTGCATCAACAAAATATTTCCATGGGCATTCTCTCCATTATTTCCATGAGCCTTCACAATAAAATAATATAAACATAACAAACAAAACATTTCCAAGGACCCAGCCCATGGAAATAATCAATTCAACAATAAAATAATATAAACTTCATCAAAAAAATATTTCCATGGGCATTTGCCCCAGTATTTCCATGAGCCTTGAATATAATACAATCTTTGTTCTGTTCTGGTGGGTCGCGGGTCATGCCAAACTTTTTCCAAGGGTGTAAATGATACATCTCCAACGGCACACACTATTTATTTCCATGCGCTACTTATTCCAAGGGCTTGACGTTGGAAATAGTTAACTATGTCAGAAAAGTCCATTTTATTTCCATGGACCCTTCATACTCTTGGAAATGTCTTTCCAGACCATTGGAAAAAACGAGAATTCTAGTAGTGTCTCTCTTAGGGTTTCATAGCCGCAGTCTCGCTATTTTTCTCTTTTGAATCCACACTCACCCGCTGCACTATTTTGAATTAGAGATTTTTTGCAATTAGAACCGAAATTATTATTTGTCAATAATATTATATGAAGGAATAATTAATTTAATTTCTTATATTTAGGAAATTTAAATATTTTCCAATCAAATATAACTTGCAAATATCTTTTTATATTCCCACTACTACAGAATATCATGATTGTACACGGATAAATCACCCAGAGCTACACGGATTTCCAATAGTGTAGGATGTTAGGGTGTAGGAAAGGGCCATCTTTTGCAAACGGATATTTATCCGTGTGCAATTATCATAAAACCGACACGGATAAACTATAATAACCGTGTACAAATCTAACTCGAGCTACATGGATTTTTACTTAATAAACCATGTAGGAATATCCATTCCTATACGGATTTTTAAATAAAAAACCGTGAAGGAATCGACATTCCTACACGGTGTTTTCATTATAAATCCGTGTAGCTCCAGTAGGATTTATACACGGCCGTTCTGGTTTATCCGTGTACAAATCCGACTGGAGCTAAACAGATTTTTAATTAACAAACCGTGTAGGTATATCTATTCCTATACAGATTTCTAAACAAGAAAACCGTGAAGGAATCAACATTCCTACACGGTTTTCTAATTAGAAATCCGTGTAGCTCCAGTTAGATTTGTACACGGCTATTCTGTTTTATCCGTGTACAAATTCAAAGGATTTTTATTAACAAACCGTGTAGGAATGTACGTTTATTTATTTACAAATTTCTTCAGGAGACCTACACGGATTTCTAATTAAAAATCCGTGTAGGATTTTATTATTATTATTTTTTAAATTTTATTGGTTTTTGGCTAGCCTCCACTTTTGCTAGCCATTAAAATATGCAGCTTTTCTTATAAAAAAACAGATTCCGAAAATGTAATTAATAAATTGCACTAATTAATTTATACAAATCCATATTGTTCATTACAAAATTCTGCCAGAAAAAACCTTGCCCACATATCTCTAACTTCATCCATTTCCTTCTTGGAGTAAGGGTCCTTTGTCCATTGAAACTACAATTATAAATTGGTGATTAATTAGTAACTAGAAAATGTAGATGCAAGATTTATTATTGATATTAAAAAATGAAAAATTAATATGAATTACATACATCTTTTGGAAATGTGAACTGTATTCTTTCGATCCAGTTTAACATGCAAAGCATCGTGTAATAACCGTACTCCTGTAACACTATTCAAAATGCGTATATAAAATTAGTATCTGAAAATAATTTACGAAACGTTTGAATGTGTACGAGTAAAATAATTAAGTGAAACCAAAGTTAAATATGATAAATTGATTGTCTGAAAATCTGTTTAACTGAGATAAAGTATGTATAATGAGATACCTCGAAACGAATTTCTGAAAGTTAGAATTGATACGAGATAGAAATACTGAAAAATTAATACTTGATCATATTAATAATATTCTTCTAAAGTTTTTGGATTGATTTATAAATTTTGAAAAGTTAAAGGTTAATTATATGAAAATGCAAAATTAACAAAAGAATAAAGAAAAGTGACCAACGTGGCACATGCCACGCGGCCCATGAAGGGTGAAACACTTCATCTCATTTTCTTCTAAATTGGGGTCCCCTCTCTCTCTCCTGTAAAGAAACAAAAACGAAAAGAAAAGAAAAGAAAAAAAAAGAAAAATAGTGGAGTCTTCTTCTTCTCTGTTTCGTGAGCTAACAGAGAGGAACTTCTATGGTGAAATTTATTGATTGGTCAAGTAGTTCTCCTTGTTGCTAGTTGTATTCAACATTGACATTGGGTATTTCTTCTCTTCCTTTGAATTGTTCTTCTTTCAAACTTGATTAGAGTTTTGGTACTAAAATTTAGCAAGTTGATGCTTGCTTTCGGTGTTGAAAGAAATAAAAAGGATTATTAGGATACTAATATATGAAGAAATATTGATTTAATAAATTGAACAAGGCAAGCTAAGATATTGTGAATTTAGTTGAAAACATCTTTCACAGGGTATTTTAATTAATTTGCTTGAGATTGCTTTTTCATCTATGAGTTAATCAATCGGATCTGAATCCAATAATTGCTATGGTAATTTGATTATTTGATTCATGGTTTAGAACTCAACCTTAAATTCGGTACCAAGCTCAAATGGGTTGTATCTTATATTCCTATCATTTATTTTCATGATTGAAATTATTCACGAGTAGGGTTGTTGATGCAATCTAAACAATGATACCAATTAAATGGGTGCAAGTTTACTCTTAGTTAATGGTGCATATTTTTTTAAACTACAAGGACTTGTTTGTAAAAGAAATATAAAGTAGAAGGTTGAATTGGGAAATTTTTCATGAATTATAATTAATACCTATCTTAGTGCAAAATTATATGTATAATAAGTTGTTGGCCGGAGACTATATATATAAGAATTGTAAATTAGTTTAATTTAAGTTGCTTAAGTAACTAATTAAAGTAGAAAAAAAAAATATAACTAGGATCTTCGATTCAGAACTGAGAATTCGAATTAAACTTGGACTGTACTAGTAGACATTGAAAAAGAAAGAGTAAACTGAAATTGAGCTTGCCTTGTGCTAGACAAAAAAATAGATAAATTAAAAAGAATTGAATTTGAACCTTAATTATTATTAGATACTGGATCATTAGACATTAGATACTTATATTACTGGACTGTTAGATTTGAACTTAGTTAATTGGATTGGATTTGAATCTAGACTTTGGACTGACACCAAATTGAAATAAAAATTATTAACAAAATATTAAATAATTGGTCAACACAAATGTCATTATTTGAAATGGATAAAAATTGGGTGACTCATAAAAGTGTTTAATTCTATGTATAAGAATTTAACTGATATTACATGGTACCATATGACATCGAAACTATATATAAGTATTGATTGGAATATCTATATTATTGTTAATATAGGCATAATTAAGAAAAAGATTGATGAGACAGAATGACCAGGAAGACCGGACTGTGAGCGACCTCACCTACTACCCTACGATATCAGGTGCGAGGTTATTGGATTAGTCTGAGATTCATAACTAGGAATTAAATCGTAAATCGCTGTGCATTTTGAATATTTGATTGACTGCATTGATTGGATTGTTGCATCATATGCATACCCAATACAATTGAAACTGAATTACAGGTAAGTATGTTGACTGTCATGTTGATATTGTTTATCGATTGATTGATTATTATTTCAAATGATTGATTGAGACCACAGTAACTGAATTGATTGAATATTAAATATTGTAATCCTTGAATCTCCATATAGTGGAGAAAAAGGATTAATATATCGTAAAGTCTAGCTAGCTATAAGACTTTACTCCAAGACCCTTATGCGCATATGGTGAATGGCCCCAACTGAACCCAGTACCGGTTGGGTAGGGGATATTGAATACATATAAAATGTGACTGTAAGATTAATGAACTGTGGTAATTGTCTTATCAATGATTTTCTTTCTGATAATGACAGTATTGTGACATTGATTTCGTATTGTTTCTGCTAACCGATTGTCAGGATAGTTAGAACTATTTTATCATCGATTTTCTTTCTGATTCTGAAGGCATTGAGATATTGATTCTATATTATTTTCATTAACAAATTGTCAGGAATGATAGAACAGTATAAGCCCTAACACGATCGATACTTGTTAAGGTATCTGTCAGTGTTACCAGACTAGAAACTATAAAGGTAAGAAACCAAACGTTACCAAACTTTATGATTTAAAAGATTTAGACCCAAACCATTTATTCTGATAAGATTCATTGATTTCTGATTTATCTATGAAATTGTTGTTGTTCGATTGGATACTGATATTGAGCATTTGCATTCGTCATTTTAAAATGAACTGTTAATTTCTCGTGCGGTGATTTCATTCTGAATATGGATTTCCTTCGAATCCAATAATCTGAGTGGCAATCAGCACTGAGAAATAATTTATTATTTCTCACTCGTTTCCCCTTGTGGGTTACAGGTTTATTAGACGAAGATTGAGAAACGCTTTTGGGATTGTGATTGACAGCAGGGCCACCTAAAAGATTGAGATTTGGGATTATTTTATCTGACATGGTGCAGAAAATTTATCTAGCATCATCCACTATAAATTGTCAGATAATTATTATAAATTTAATTGGGATGGGGTAAAAATAATGGATGCTATTGGCAATGCATAAAAAGATCCATGCCTTGTGTTATGTGAATTGTTATGGAAAATTGGACGTGGTAGGTCCGTCGCACCTTCGAATTCGGGGGTGTGACAACTCCCATGAGTCCTCCTGTCGTGGGCACTGAAAATTTACATTGATCGGCCTATATATGTTAGAATGACAATAATTTTTTGAACATGACATAAAATAAAATAATTATAGAGGGCTCACCGTTAACCACCCGCAAGTCATTTTATTCTTTTCCTTTGGATCTTTGCTTTGTTGTCCCTCCTCTTTAACATATTTGTTAAAAGCCCTTACAAAATTAAGTGATTATAATTAGCAATTTTGATACACAATTTAATTATAATTGAAAAAAAATCAAAGTGAGAAAATTATTCCTTACTGTCTAATAAGTTTGACGACCTTTTTGGCCGTTTGTAGTGGGATTTTTTCTTCGGTCCTTGCAGAATCCATGCAATAGCACCTATTTGAAGTCGGGACGATGATGAGCAAACACCAGTGTTTACTGTGGCATGAGAAATATAAACACAATTATAATCACATTTAATTCATTTTTGTAATTATTTAAATTAAAATATAAATAATAAATAATTTGAAAATTGAAGGTTAGAATTAATTAACCTCTGGTGGTATGGCACGAGAATGAATTTCTTTCGATTCTCGAAGCAACGGTGCATTGCTCGGCGCAGGTAGTCGACGGTATCCTTGGGATATAATTCCACCATCGTGGCATTGAGTTTGCCGGGATCCAAAAATAAACTCCAGTTCTTCTTTTGTTCAAGCGGCCACGATTCAACACTTCGGTTCAGCTTCCTAAAAAATCATCATATTAAATCAGAACATATATTTCAGTGCTACACATCTGATATAAATAAATTTTGTTCACTTACATGGAGAAAATGGTGATGTGTGACACATCAAGCCATTTATCGCTACCCGAGGCATGAAAAATATCCAGAAAGTCCTTCAAAGATATCACCACAGTAGATGAATCGTGCAGAAACATCTCCGATGGGATGATGATCATGATTTCTCGGGTTGTGTCGGGTGCCGTGATCAATCTGTCATGGAGGCGCCGACAATCCCTGGGCAAAAGGCTGTATTCTTGTGCAGTGATCAGAGAGCGGTGTGATGATCCTGGCGCATCAGTCGCGACGCCCATCTCTCTAATCTCCGTGTGTACCGGTGACATATGACTGTCCTCATCAGCTGTATAAAATTTTAAATCAATTTCAGCATTTCAAAAGAGCGGATTTGAATGTAACAAAAGATATTGATTGTTTAAATATTACCTGATCCAAAATGATCTGATTCTTGGGCCATGGGATGGTGGCCATCCGGACATCATCCAGAGTGTACATCTGCTTGTTCGGGACAGGAAGAGGTATGTGCGTCCATTTCTTCATGACCACCTCGACACGCACTAAAGTATTATCGGGACCGAGCTGATCAGGGTCCACATCTGTCGGTCTTGGCTCTACGACGCCCTTAGCCACAGTAACGGGCACAGCACCGACCCAAATAACCAGCTCGCATTTCTTAGTGCTCTGCAATTATCATGTAGTCATTTTAAGAGGAAATGTTACCTAACAACAAATAAAAAAGTAGCAATTAATTAATTGTGATTATGAACTAGTATTACCTTTAGATTATCGAACGCGTCTCCCCAGGTCCCAGAAGCTTGACTGCTGCGCCGAAATCCCGGCGAAATGGGAGGTGCTCCATCTTGGCATCCTGCTTTTCACGCTTTGCTGATGGAGCCGCTCCATCTTGGCATCCTGCTTTTCACGCTTTTCACGAGATTTTGATGCATCGAAGACATCTTTGAAGCCCACGTGGACCCCCACACCCGTAACCCGACCCGGGTGCTCCGGATTGTCAAGCATTTGAGACAATTCGTCATGCTGCCTCGAGACTGTACGGGCACCCAAATTTACCTCCTCCTCCACCTCCAATTGTTTAAAAAATTGAATAAAACAAAGACTAATTAAATGGAGGCAGTTATAATTTTGTTTGAATGACGCAAGTTATAACAAGAATTAAGTACCATTTTCTGAGCCAAGGGCCGCAATTATTCGGGCAGTCGAATCCTTCCGTCGGCTGTTATCTCAAATCTTGCCATGAACCAACAGCTCCCCCTAGGGTTGGTTATCTTTACAACCGGTGAGTCGGAATCTATGTTTGACTCCAGTATCTTCTTAAATTCGGACGACTTACCCTCGTACCGGCCTGACCCTAAATGGTGCGGATACTTATTCTTGGCAACAGTACTCCTGCCCCTTTCACTTGCAGCCTTCATTAAACAAAGCCAATCAATTAGTGTAAGGCAGAAAAATTATCAATCCACAAAAAACATAGTTACAATTTTATAAATTTAGTTACCTGGAACTCGGGAGTTTGCTTCATCGCTACGAAGTCATCCCAGATCTTTTGGGTCAACCCTTCAAAGTGTCCGACCGGATTCTTCCCTTTGTTCATCCATTCGGTCACGAGTGTGCTCTTGTATTGTTTCCACCCATCGTTCATTTTCTTTAGAGTGTTATTTTTGCCGGTATCATCTGTGATGTTCCATTGTGCCTGATTGACACAAAACAAATGTCATTTCAGTTCATGCATGTACAGGAATCAAAAGAAATACTGAAATGGTGACATTACCTTCACCATCTCCCACCATTCTTGTTTTGTCTCCTTGCTGAAGGCCCTCCAAGAGGCTGCACGGATATCGGCTTTCCTCTTCGCGAAAAGGCTGCACCAATTTGAGTAATGCGCCATGTTTTCCCCCGTCGGACACCCGTCCTTCTTGAACTCGATTTTAAATAGCTTTTTTTCTGTGATGGTTTTGCACGTCGTCGGACCTCTCGTCCTTCTTTGTGATTCCGACTGGACTACACCTTGCTCTTCTTCGTCTTGGGGGTTCACGTAATGATCACCCGAATGTGATATGATTCTACAAAGAATAATAGCAAAGAAGGCCGACGAGCACCAGGGAGAACTCGACAAAACAATCAACAATTAACGATGAGCAAATTAAATCAGAAATGCCCAAATAAGGAGGAAATAGAGAGAGAATAGAGATTGTTTTTATTACCAAGAGAGGCAGTCGAGGGAGGCGGCGCAGAGGGAAGTTGAGGTAAGAGCAGCGGCGGATCACTCCAGGTTTTTCAAAATCAGAGAAGTTGAAGGAAGCTAGAGTCGGATACTTAGAAATATTTACCAAAATTATAGTATAGCAAGATGGGAACTTTCCACACGGATATCTAATTCAATGTCCGTGTACAAAAGGTATCATACACGGATAATTAATTAAAAATCCGTGTAGTAAAGGTAAGAGTGACACGGATTTTTAATTAAATATCCGTGTAGGATACCCTTTCCACACGGATATCTAATTAAATGTCCGTGTACAAAGGTTATCATACACGGATAATTAATTAAACATCCGTGTAGGAAAGGTAAGAGTGACACGGATTTTTAATTAAATATCCGTGTAGGATACCCTTTGCACACGAATATCTAATTAAATGTAAGGTTATCATACACGGGTAATTAATTAAAAATCCGTGTAAGAAAGATAAGAGTGACACGGATTTTTAATTAAATATCCGTGTAGGATACCCTTTGCACACGGACATTATATAATATATCCGTGTAACTCTAAAAATTTTCATCTACGGGTTTTTATTTAAATATCCGTCGGCGAAGACGAAATTTTTAACGAGAGATGCGCGCCAGCTAATTTCATTAATTCATCACTGTGAATTACAAAATAAATACAGAAAAACGAAGAGTCACCTTAAACAATTAAGAGCATCTCCATCCCACAAAAAGTTTAAAAATTGTAATTTTGCCACGTCACTGAATTTAGCAATTAGATATTTATAATTTCTAAATCACTCCATCCCAACAATTAATTTTGTGAAGAGAGGGAGACTGCTATAATTAATTTCAGCCAATTAATTAGCCAAGTGTCATTAAACAATGGTTTTCTTTTAAAACAAATTTGCTAATTTAGAAATTGTGCCACATCCCAACAATTCTAAATAGTTAAATACAAAATATTACATAAAAATCATAATTAAAAAAACAAAATGAAATGAAAAATGTAAAATAACATTGTTACATGATTAAAAAATATTACATAATCAAAATATTACACAGTGCCATTTTTCTTTCTTTTCCTCTTTTTTGGCACTTTTTGTACATCGGCCCATAATCCTTCGTTGTGATCAGATCTCATGTAGTTCGCTTCTTCTTCACTTACTGGTACCTCGATGGCACGTCGGTGCAAATTGGAGGTATCTCGTCAAACTGGTCGTACTCTTCTTCGTCCACGACATTTTCAACTCCTAGAATCCTTCTTTTTCCTGATAGGACGATGCTCCACCTAGCATCACTCGGGTCAATGACATAAAAGACCTGTGCAGCTTGCTTGGCTAGTATGAACGGATCATCGATATACCCGACTTTGTTAAAATCAACGAGTGTGAATCCGTTATTATCAACCTTCACACCCCGGTCTTCGTCCCATTGACACCGAAACAAGAGAATGTTGAGGAGAGGACTGTAAATGAGCTCCCAAATTTCTTCAATAACACCGTAATATGACTTTGATGCTATTACAGCCCGGGCATCCCCGGATCTACTGAATTCTTCGGAGGCCGTCACCAACGTCACCCCACTATTTTGCGTCGCACTCTTATCACTTTGTAATTTAGTGTAAAATGTATATCCATTAATCTCATATCCTTGGAATGTTCTAACAACAACTTGGGGTCCTTCGCCCAGTAGCCTGACAATTTCATCTACAGGCGACCTTTCGGCGTGTTCCTTCACTCTTTCTTTGAGCCATCCTGTAAAAGAACGATTATGCTCGTTATTCAACCACTTCTGACTTCTCGTGTAGTTCTGTTGTCGAAGTATTGTCATGTGCTCATCCAAATAGGGAGCAACGTCTGTCATGTGCTGTAGTACAATTAAATGTGCCTTTTGTAGTTCATCTGTGTCAGCAAATACGGGTTTCAAACCAATTGTCCCTACTCCTTGGAGTCTTCCCTCGTATCGGGATTTTGGAACACCGATAGGAGACACACCGGTCAGGTAGTTAGTGCAAAACTCAACCGCCTCTTCTGTTGAATACCCTTCTACGATGCTATCTTCGGGCCGATGCTGGTTCCTTACGTATTTTTTCAAAATACACATGTATCTCTCGAACGGATACATATACCGCAGAAATACAGGACCACAAATCTTAATTTCCCTCACGAGGTGGACAACAAGGTGAACCATAACATCGAAAAAAGAGGGAGGAAAATGCATCTCAAGATGGCAAAGAGTAACGACGACCTCCGCTTGCAAATCGTCCAATTTGAGCGGGTCTAACACCTTGGAATTAATTGCATTGAAGAAAAAACAAAGCTTCGTAAGGGTCTGCCGAACGGCCTTTAGTAAAATTCCCCGAATTGCGACAGGAATCATCTGTGTCATTAAAACATGACAGTCATGGGATTTCAAACCCTTCACTTTCATGTCCTTCATGGACACCAGCTTCTTAATATTCGAAGAATACCCTGACGGGACTTTAATACTATAAAGGCATTCACAAAAGCTTTTTTTCTCCTCCTTCGACATGGTGCACATTGCAGGGGGTAGGTATGCGCGCTTCCCTTTATCTTGGGGTGCAAGTTTTTGTCGTATTTTTATTTCCACCATGTCTTTTCGAGCGTTAATACCGTCTTTAGTCAGGCGAGGAATGTTCAACAAGGTGCCGATTAAATTGTCGCATACATTTTTTTCAACATGCATGACATCTAGGCAATGCCGCACCTCCAAATATTCCCAGTACGGTAGCTCCCAAAATATGAACTTCTTTTTCCAAATATTTTTAGGCGGTGCTTTGGCGCATTTTCCGAAAACAACATGAAGGTTTCTAACCCGCTTGAAGGCACCCTTCCCATCCGTGTCCGACATGCCACTCCGAGCTCATTTTTCCCATTGAATGTCTTCTTTCTCCTGCGGTATGGGTGATTAACGGGGAGAAACCTGCGATGCCCCATAAAAACATTCTTCTTACAATATTTCAACCTCAGCACCTGCGTGTCATCTTCACAGATAAGGCACGCTTTTGCTCCTTTCGTACTGTAACCCGACAAATTCCCGTATGCGGAAAAATCATTCACTGTGCAAAATACCATGGCCCGCAATTCAAAGACCTCTTTGCCGTACGCATCCCATACCCAAACACCAGTCTTCCATAATTTTTGGAGGTCCTCAATTAATGGTGCGAGATATACATCTATGTCATTTCCGGGTTGTCTGGGTCCTTGGATCAGTAATGACATCATTATATACTTGCGTTTCATGCACAACCAAGGAGGAAGATTGTAGATGGATAAAAGAACTGGCCAACTACTGTGCTGACTGCTCATACTTCCGAAGGAACTCATTTTATCTGTGCTCACCACAATCCTAAGGTTTCTCGGGTCGGAACCAAATTCTTTGAATTGTCTATCAATATTTCTCCATTGAGGAGAATCAGCCGGGTGTCTTAGTTTTCCGTCCTTTTTCCGCTCTTCTTCATGCCAGCGCAATAATTTAGCATCTTTGGAATTTGCAAATAACCGTTTAAACCTCGGTATTATCGGTAGATACCACAGCACCTTGGCCGGAGGCGGGTCCTTTTTTTCTTCATCGTTACAATCGTCAGTTTCGTTGCCCTTACGCTTATAGCGTGAAACGCCGCATCTAGGACATACATGCATGGACTCGTACTCTTTACGGTACAATACACAGTCATTAGGACATGCATGTATTCTTTCAATCTTCAATCCCACTGGACATATCAACTTCTTTGCCTGATATATTGTACACGGTAACTCGTTGTTATTCCGAAGCAT
Source organism: Carex scoparia (assembly GCA_024447655.1). Classification (NCBI taxonomy): domain Eukaryota; kingdom Viridiplantae; phylum Streptophyta; class Magnoliopsida; order Poales; family Cyperaceae; genus Carex; species Carex scoparia. Next base: position 3,334,153 of record JAJHPE010000025.1, on the reverse strand, counting down.
TTCTCGTAAAAGTCGTAGTAAGGACGTGAAACTCTTATCGCTCCAACCACTGTCTGCTTTTAAGTTCAATAATTTCAACACAGCTGACAGTTTGGTAAATGTGATACACCCAGGATACAACGGTTTTTTGGATTCATCCGACAAATACTGAAATTTATCATAATTTTCACCACCAATTTCACATTCCACATCACGTAACATGTCCTCTAGGTTTTCAGTAAACTCGTGTTCTACATTTTCATCAATACTCGTTGCCATCTCATCATCGTCGCAGCTATCGACTTCAACACTATTCAATTTTTCGAAATTCTTATAATCATCGTTGCAATCAAATTCAAAATTATCCGAAATTTGATCACTCTCATTTATTTTATCACAAAATTTACCGGTACCACTACTTTCTCTAATTTTCTCACCATGCATGAACCAACATATATATCTCTCCTTAAATCCCCGACAAATTAAATGAGTTCTAATTTATTCCAATTCCTCAAATCCTATACAATTTTTACAATCCCTACAAGGACACAAAATGTTGGCCTCATTTTGCAAAACTCTGTAACTCTCAGCAAACTGTAGAAACTCTTCAACCCGAACCAAATATTCTTCACTGTCACGCCGCATTTCATACATCCAACTTCGATCCATCTGTAAATTAAATTCCAAAAAATTATCGCAATTAATCATGCGTGGTGGATGGTCGACATATGTATAACCTACCGAATTCTTGGCTTACAAAGGGGCCGGTTTACAATCCTAACCCACTCCTTGAATATTGTGCTTCATATGTGAACACATGTTAGCGTGATTTAATTAGTATTTGAGGAAAAATTCGACAGCATTTCCCCTTAACTCCCCAAGTACGTGTACATACCACAAACTCGTAGGAGCAATAAGGAGAAATACTGTCGAATTTTTCTCAAATACTAATTAAACCCGCTAACATGTGTTCACATCCTAAACGAGACATAATATTCAAAGAGCAGTCCCAAACCGGGGACTATCCAAAATTAATCCCTATTGGATTAATTTTGAACGGGTATGGACCTACAAGCATATTAATAGGTCGGTTATTGGACAGCAATACACTAATTATTTTACAACCATGCATGCATTAATCAAACCCTAAACCGTAAATAAGAAATAACAACTAATTAACAGAAAATTATTGAAATAAAAGAGAAGTATTACTAACCTTAACAAGGAAAAGAGGAGCAAATCACAACTAAAAATCAGCAAATCTCAGCTGCCTGCTGCGCAAAAATCAGATTCCGACCAATCCAGAGGAGAGAGAGTGATCAAAACGGTGCTGGAAGAATACCTTTAAGTGAGCTGAACCCTAGATGACCTTTTCTACACGGATAATTAGAGATAAATCCGTTTAGCTCTCTCAACATATCTACACGGCTATTTAAATAAAAAACCGTGTGACAATCACCGTTCCTACACGGATATTTAATTAAATATCCGTGTAACTCTATAATATTCATACACGGTTATTTAATTATATATCCGTGTAAGAAGATAAATAGCTACACGGATATTTAATTTATTATCCGTGTAGGATTAACTTTTCTACATGGATTTCTTCTCAAAATCCGTTACGAATCTGAAGGGTTTAGGGTTTAGTTAGGGTTGTCCAAACGTCGCGTAGGAGTTCAAACGCTCTTCTCCCTTAATTCTGTATATATTTAATCACCATTCCTACATGGATATTTAATTAAATATCCGTGTAACTCTATAATATTCATACACGGTTATTTAATTATATATCCGTGTAAGAAGATAAATAGCTACACGGATATTTAATTTATTATCCGTGTAGGATTAACTTTTCTACACGGATTTCTTCTCAAAATCCGTTACGAATCTAAAGGGTTTAGGGTTTAGTTAGGGTTGTCCAAACGTCGCGTAGGAGTTCAAACGCTCTTCTCCCTTAATTCTGTATATATTTAATCACCATTCCTACATGGATATTTAATTAAATATCCGTGTAACTCTATAATATTCATACACGGTTATTTAATTATATATCCGTGTAAGAAGATAAATAGCTACACGGATATTTAATTTATTATCCGTGTAGGATTAACTTTTCTACACGGATTTCTTCTCAAAATCCGTTACGAATCTGAAGGGTTTAGGATTTAGTTAGGGTTGTCCAAACGTCGCGCGGGAGTTCAAACGCTCTTCTCCCTTAATTCTGTTTATATTTATATTTTTGAATAATCTAACTGGATAATGTTATCTTTAAATATAAAAATAATAACAAAATATGAAATTGTAAAAAATAATTTGAAATTTTTGAACTACACAGATATTAACGTTCAAATCATATTTAATATAATAAAATATCAACATATATATTCAGAGAAGTTAGGGTACTTTGATAAATTTTCAGACATGGAAGAATTTCAAAATCAGACGAGAAAGAAGTGAATTGGGGGGACTTAGAAAATTTTTGAAGACATAATCTGGTTTTGAACTGCTACAAGGATTCCTACACGGGTTTTTATTACAAATTCGTGTGCAACAGATACCTACACGGATTTTTATTAAAAATCCGTGTGCAATAGGTATCCTACACGGATATTTAAGTACATATCCGTGTAGCTCTCATCTTTTTTATTAAATATCTGTGAGGAATACTTTTTCAACACGGATATTTACGTAACTATCCATGTAGGAAAAGATGATATTTATATCAAAGCATGCGCGCCCCATTTATTTCCTGTATTCATCACTGTGAATTAGAAATATTAAATATTAATAGATTTAAAATAAACACAGAAAAACGAAGAGTCGCCTTAAATCCTATATATCCTCCGAATCGGTTCCTCTCTTAAACCTATCTTTCTCTAAGTGAAAAAATGCCGTGTATCACAGAAGAACAACCTATTGAGGCGCCACCATCACCTGTTCTCGCACTACCACCAATTCCAGAGGATTTCATACGAGTGCCTTGGATCCCACCCGGGTACGAACGACCACCACCAGGTTATCCTAGAAGTTGGCCATGGCCACCATGGCCGACACGCCCACGTCGCAGCCCCAGGGGCCATCCGCCACCGAAGCCCTACATTCGTCGGACAAAGAAGAAAAAAATCTGTTGTTTAGAGTTTCTTTTTTTTTTTTAGTTTTATTATATCAAATTTTTGGAAACTTTTGTAATATTTACCAGTAGTAATATATGAAAGTTTAGTTGTTTACATTTTTGTTCTTTTGTATTTATTTTTTGTATTAGTTGCACAATTTTTAATTTGTTAATATTTAATATTTCTAACACAGTGATGAATATTTTTATTTGTAAAATAGTGTACAAGAATGAATACATAAATTATAAAGAACTTAATATTTACAAAGTTCATATCTAAATGAATACATTTCTTAATTATAAGAATGAATATTTAAAGAGCTTCACAGCAATGAAAACATCCATAATTCATTTTTATATTTAAATAATCAAAATGTGAAATTTAAAAAAATAAAAAAAAGGGAATCCTACATGGATATTTAACTACATATCCGTGTAGAAATATGAATAATATAATAAAATATTTATATTAATATCATATTTAATAAAATTTCACATCCGTGGGCTATCCTACACGGATATTTAACTGAATATCCGTGTAGGATGATAGATAGCTACACAGATTTCTGCACAAAATCCTTTATGAATCTGAAGGGTTTAGGGTTTACTTAGGGTAGTCCAAACGTTGCGCGGGAGTTTAATCTATATTCTGTATAATTTATTGCTTTCCATAAAAAAAGAACTTATCAAAATATTCATAATTCCTAAAAGGAATTCATCAAAATATGACATAAAATGCAAAATGTAAAATTAATGCTCTTCATAAAAAATCACAACAAACCATTCCGACACGGATATTTAATTAAATATCCGTGTAGGATTGTTCTTTTTTTTTTTTTTTAGGTAGCCTCTATTTGGTTGATTTGGTTGATTTGCAATTTTGCAGGTCCTATTGTAGCAGTGTGCGGTTGCACCTGTGGGTTTAGAATTTCAGCTGAATTTTTACTCCGTTAATTTTACTCTGAGATGGAGGATTCAATGTCATTTCCTCCATCTCCAATAGGGAGGAAAGACTTTGAATCCTCCATTTCAAAGTAAAATCAATGAAGGAGAAACTTTGAATCATATATCTCCTTAATCCGTGTAGAGAGAGTGATATTTCCTAAACTCTTATGTGCCTCGTAGAGATCTAGAGAGTGATCAAAACGGCGCTGGAAGAGAAGCTTTTTATTTCAGCTGAAACCCTAGATGACCTTTCTACACGACTATTTAGATATTAAACCGTGTAACTCTATCGACATATATACACAGCTATTTAAATAAAAATACGTGTACAAATAACTCTCCTAACACGGATATTTATTTAAATATCCGTGTAGCTCTCATACAATTCCTACACGGATATTTAAATTATTATCCGTGTAAGAAATGTAAATTTCAAATGGCTTTTTTGAAACACTGTTTTTTAATGAAATATCCGTGTGGGATTCTTAGAGATATCATTGATCATTGGAAAAATCCTATTTGGTACACGGTTTTACATAAAACTGAGAAAATCCGTGTACAACCACAGTGTAGGAAGCGCCATTCTGTAGTAGTGTCCGGTCATTTTTTAACAATTTGCAAATATTTTAGAATATCATTCACAAATAATTTGCAAAAACATTGTTATTTGAAAATAATTATTCCTTAATTTAAAAAAATAATTATTTATGCAATTAATTTCACTTCTAATTTGAAAAAATTGTCTATTTGAAAAGTAATTATTTCTGAATTTATTTAAAGAAAATACTATAGTTCAATAATCCTACTTGTTTATCTTAATTTCTTTATATATGAGTTCGATAACAATATATCCGGTAGATATATCGGATTATACATATAATAATATTTATGGAATGTATCAAACGCCCAGCACGTTTTGCAATATATCAATATCATTTTTTGTCCGGTCTGACCTGACTAGTCATGGGTCAACTTAATACTACCTGTTTTATCTTAATTTTTATTTATATGTGTTGGTTAACATTTGATAACAAAATATCTGATGGACAAAGCACCAAACGTGTTGCTCTGCACTGTTTTTATCTTTGAAGAGGAATCTTTGCATGGATGTGAGACAAATTATGTCTGTGGAGAGATTCCACGATTGAGCAAAATTGTGAATAACTTTCACAAACTTGATTCTTTATTGGCTAGCAAGCATGAATATAAAAAATTAAATAATAATTAGCATGCAAGGTTATGTAGAAATGACCGTTTATAAAACCCTGTGAATTAGGGTCTTCATGTTTTCGCGTCTATTTTTGTAAAGTATAAACAGTTTTGGTAGGACCCATGTTTGTTCAAGTTCACTATACACTGTTATTTTGTTTGAATCATGTATGATTATTAGTTAGGGTTTTTACTTTTTTGGCGCCTCTTCGAATTTTGCCCAGTCTATAATTCTCAACAACTCCACCACTCCACGTCTAAGTAAATAACTCTTAACTCATTGATCAGTCTCTCAAGTTCCCTCTCCACTTTTCTCTCTTAGGATGTCATATATATAGCTGATGTCTCTTTAGGGTTTTGGCACCACCGTAAAAACCACTAATTTTCCAACTCAGTTCCATTTTTCTATCTGAACTCGTTAGCTAGATATTTAGTGAGTAAGAAGGATTCAATGTACTAGGCCAAGTCTAATCGTGAAAGACACAAAAGAAAGGATCGATGCGAGGTAGGAGGCAAAGAATTGGAGTCTATTCTCACCACCCCGATTTATAAGAGGATAATCTTTTAATCTGTGTGTTAATCTTTTAAGTTCCGATTTATCTTGAGTTTGGCTTGTAAAAATATATGAAACTGATCGAGTATAAACTTGCTTTACATGCATAAACTGGCTTTAATTTGTTTGATCCATAATCATGTGTATATATGGGTTAATGTAAAGTTGTTGAAGACTGGTATGTAAAGGTGAAGGGAAAAAAATAACATGTTTCTCCGAAGTTCTTAATGTACTTGCTAGTTATATATGTATGATTGTTGCATGATCTGATTTTACTTTGCAAATTATGATAGAGAATGATAAAATCAATGACAATTCTTGATCAGTCGAGCCGAAAGGAGAACAGTTTACAAGGCTAGAATGTCAAGTTCTGTTTTTTTTTTTTTATTTTCTTTTATTTTCTTCTTATCTCAAATTGTTAGGGTTTTGACTTCTCATTTTAATTAGTACCTCTCAGAGGTTCTCTAGATGAAATGTTGAAGATATGAATTGTATCTGTTTGTTGAATGTTAATGTTGAATATTCTTGTTTGTTGAATGTTGAATGAATATATGATTGATTATTTTATGTATGTTGTGATGTAGAACATTTATTGAATTATGGATTAGTAATTTTAATTGTATGTTTAATTGCTAGCAAATATGGATGCGTGCCAATTATAAATCGTATATATAAAAAAAAATCTTCACGGTTATAATTAACGAACCTCGTATCGTTTCCAAAATAATACATGGATACCTTGTAGAAACCGTGTATATAACTGTTGTTATCATACACTGTTACTTTGGCTGTGTAGAAATTACTATTTTCAGTGCCCCTTTTTTTAGACTTGACATGGTTCATTTGTATTAATTAACCGTGTTTGTTAGTGTTATATAGAAATGATTCGGAAACCGTGTACAACGTACCCACCTATTCATACACGACGTTCGCTGCAATGATTGTGTAACCGTGCGACATTAGCTTTTCGGACCATGTGTGGTCGCATTTTTTGTACTGGTTCTGTAAGATATAAATACTAACTTTTCAGCATGGATAAGAAATATTTTGTACTTATTATTCTAGTAGAAATTTATAATTACAAAATCGTATTCGGTAATTATGAATCATTCATTTCGCCTTACATTATTTGTGAAGGCAACCAAGATGAATTTTCTAACATTTTGAATAGTCAGCCGTGTTGCTCTCCATAGTCCAATGACACCCCGAATGAAGTCTTCCATGAAAAGAAAGGCTTGTTATTTCCCACCAAACCCATATGCCTTATCCTCCTGGCCCTGAATGTTACGTTAACGATGACTGAATGTACATGGAGCATGGTTAACTCATAGAGGACAGGTATGTAACACCACTCTATTATTTATTTTATATCCATGTGCATATTCATAAAATAGGAACTTGGGAAATCTGGGAACAATTTTTCAATTAAGCATTTCTGTTCGAATTTGCAATTTTGAATCGCCTTGCATTGGTTATTTAGTTGATGTGACACGTGGTGACAAAATGAAAGTGTGCTAAGAATAAAATTATAAGGTGTCACTAGTACAAAAAATGTGACCATACACACATCATACACGGATGCGAAATAATTTAACATTAATTGAGTGTAATGGGAGGAGGCGCTCACTTGAAAAAAATCTCTAATATACACATATGGTCTGAAAGTTTTGAATCGTGTTCGTAAGTCACGCGCGTTTATTTTTTCAATATAAGCTTCACAATTTTGTTTTCAATTGAGAAAAGTTGTGAATAACCTTGACATTTGTAGCATGATCATTTTGGTATTTTGCATATTTACACTTTTTTATTTCTTAATAAGCCCTCAAATTATTCTGTATGAAGTTCATTTTATGATTCTTTACTAGCTTGCAAACATTAATATAAAAATAATAATTACCGTACGCTATTCTATAGAAATAACCATGTATAAACCCTGTGAATTAGTTTTTTTATTCGCGCCTATTTTTGTGAAGTATACAAGTTTTTAACAGGAACTGTATTTGTTTAATTTATCTATACACTGTTTTCTTTTTGAACCGTGTATGATTAGTAGTTCGGGTTTTTATCTTTTTGGCGTCTCTTCGATTTTTGCTATGTTTTTCATTCTCAACACTTCCACGTCTAATCAAATAACTATTATCCTTGGCCTCTTGTATCTCTTTATACTAAATCTCCTCCCTCTTCAATTCTCTCTCTCTCTTAGAGTTTCATAGCCACTGTCTCGCTATTTTCTCTTTTGAATCCACACTCACCCCTTTCTCTCACCCACTATACTCTTTTCAATTAGAGATTTTTTTCAATTAGAACCGAAATTATTATTTGTCAATAATATTATATGAAGGAATAATTAATTTTTTAAATTTGGGAAATTTAAATATTTTCCAATCAAATATAATTTGCAAATATCTTTTTTATATTCCAGTCATTTTTTTAAACAATTTGCAAATATGTTAGAATATCATTCCCAAATAATTTCCAAATATCTTTTTTATATTCCAGTCATTTTTTTAAACAATTTGCAAATTTGCAAATATGTTTGAATATCATTCAAAAATAATTTGCAAAACATTGTTATTTGAAAATAATTATTCCACAATTTTCAAAAATAATTATTTATGCAATTAATTTCACTTCTAATTTGAAAAAAATGTTTAATTGAAAAGCAATTATTTATGAATTTATTTAAAGAAATACTATATATAGTTCAATAATCCTACTTGGTTATCTTAATTTGTTTATATATGAGTTAGATAACTTGCAATATATCCCGTGGATATATCGGACTATACATATAATAATATTTTTGTAATGTATCAAACCCAGCACGTTTTGCAATATATCAATATCATTTTTTGTCCGGGCTGACCTGACTAGTCATGGGTCAACTTAATATACCTGTTTTACCTTGATTTTTATTTATATGTGTTGGTTAACATTTGATGACAAAATATCTGACGGACAGTACGAAACGTGTTGCTCTCCACTGTTTTATCTTCATTTTTATTTATATGTGTTCAGTGGCGAGTTTAGAATTTGAACTAGAGGTAGACAAAAATCGGATTCGGGTTCAAATAAATTAAAGGGTTCGGGTTTGGAGTTCGGATTCAAGACACAATTAAAAAAAAATAGCAAGAAATATATTAAAGGTTTCAAAAAATTTATAACAAATATTTTTTTACATATCAAAATACAAAAAATATATTAATGCTACAAAATCAAGTCAATGAAGAAAGAATTGTTTTACGGTTCTTTGTATTTTTTAGTCATGGTTCTATGGATTAAGTGGTTATGTGGAGTTGTTACTGTATTAGAGCGTCTAATTTTGATCGAGCAGTTATATGGAATACATGGAGAAATATGAACTGCTGCAAGCTGATTCTGCTAGTGCTCTGCTTAGGTAAACATTTGATAAAAAAAATATCTGATGGACAGCACCAAACGTGTTGCTCTCCACATTCAATGAAACCCCGAATGAAGTCTTCTATGAAATGAAAGCTTCTTTTTTTTTTCCCTCCGAACCCATCCTTATCCATCTGGCCGTGACTGTACCTTATTGCATAGGTGAATGAATGTACATGGGGCATCGTTAATTTATAGACGACTAGTATGTAACACAAGTGTATTTATTTATTTATTTTTATCCAAGTTCCTATTCGTAAAATATTGTGCATTCACTTAATTGTAACAAAGTTTAGTAATTTGGGTTTCTAACTGGCGACCAAGCACTTGCTTCTCTGTTTGATCCACAGAACAGATAAGTCCACTGGACTCTCCTTGAAATATCTATTCATTTTTATTCCTAGCTACTTTATCCTCTGTCTCACCACTGAGTTTATAAAAGGGCTAGCTCTGATGCCTCGATAGGTACCACAAGCAATAGGTCGAGCTTTAACCATTTTAGCAATGAGGGGCATTCTCTTGTTACTCTCCTTCCTTCTACTCCCTTTGGTTCAATCTTCTCTCACATCTCAAGCACAAGCTCTTCTTCATTGGAAATCCACTCTCCACACTCAACAGCCGCTTTCATCATGGAACCTAGGTGCCAACCCCTGCAACTGGACCGGAATCACTTGCCGCAACACTAAAAAAAGAAGGCAAGTGATTACTAAAATCTCTCTTTCGAATAAGGGTCTAGTTGGGAAATTAGATGGTCTGGATTTCTCTGCTCTTCCATCCATTAGAACTTTTGATATCAGTGATAATAAACTCAGTGGAGTAATTCCACCATCAATATGTCTCTTCTCAAAACTCACATATCTTAATCTCAGTGATAATGTTCTCAGTGGTTTGATCCCATCAAACATTGGAAACTTGACAAGTATAAAAGGTTTGGATCTTGCAGGTAACACTCTCTCAGGACCGATACCTCCTGAAATTGGTAAACTTACACATTTGAGAAATTTAAGATTATCAAAAAACTTTTTGAGTGGAGAAATCCCTACTAACTTAGAAAACTTAACCAATCTTGTGCATCTGAAACTTTGGAGCAATATGCTCTCTGGACCAATCCCTACTCAAATTGGTAAGCTTACACATTTGGTAAGTTTAATCCTACCAAAGAACTTTCTAACCGGAAAAATACCTGCTATTTTGGAAAATTTAACCAATCTTGACATTATATCATTATATTTCTTTATGAAACTTCTTTAAGAAAATTAGCTCTTTTCGAAAATAATCTCTCTGGACCAATTCCTCCTGAAATTGGTAAACTTACAAATTTGATAGTGTTAGCACTACAAAGAAACTCTCTGAGTGGAGAAATACCTACAAATTTGGAAAACTTAACTAGTCTTGACTATATGTATCTTGCGAGTAACAAGCTCTCCGGAACAATCCCTCCTGAAATTTGTAAGCTCAGACATTTGATAGATTTAGAACTATCAGAAAACTTTTTGAGTGGTGAAATACCTACTAATTTAGGAAACTTAACCAATCTTGTCATGCTGGCTCTTGAAAATATTAACCTCTTCGGACGGATCCCTCTTGAGATTTGTAAGCTTAGAAATTTGCAAATCTTAGATCTAGCAGAAAACTTTCTAACTGGAGAAATGCCAACTAATTTAGGAAACTTAACCAATCTTGTCCAACTACTTCTACATGATAATAATCTCTTCGGATCAATCCCTCCTGAAATTGGTGAACTTACAAATGTGACATGGTTATATATATCAAAAAACTTTTTCACCGGAGAAATTCCTAGCACTGTAGGAAACCTAAGCAATATGGTCATTGTGGATATCTCATCAAATTATCTATCAGGGGTAATACCGACACAACTTGGTAGATTAGAAAGATTGATTAAACTCAATTTAAGCCACAATAATTTCCTAGGAGATGTGCCAAAAGAGTTGGGAATGTTACATACTTTGATAAATCTGGATATATCGTCAAATAAACTTACAAGTGTGCCACAAGAACTAGGCAATTGTGTTAATCTTCAATTATTAAACCTCAGCAGTAACAATTTGATAGGAAAAATTCCTTCTCATTTCGGAAACTTAGCACACTTACTGGACCTTCTAGATTTAAGCTCAAATTTTTTAACTGGGGAAATACCAATAACACTAACAAACTTAATCATGTTGCAAAATTTGAATCTATCTCACAACAATCTAACCGGTCAAATTCCACCTTCATTGGGCGATTTGTTAAGTTTGTTAACCATGGATTTGTCATACAATCAATTGGAGGGTCCAGTGCCTGATCTAAAGATTTTTCATAAAGCCCCAGAACAATGGTTTATACACAACAAAAATCTTTGTGGCACTATTCAAGGTTTACACTCATGTGATGCATTTGTTAATCATAAGAATGACTCAATTAGACTAGGAATGGTTAAGTTGATTGCAACTCTAACTTGTTGTGCTGCATTACTAACATGTTTCTTACTCTGGCTACTTTACCTACTTTACTCAAAAATGAGAAAAGCAAAACAAGAGCACATTAGCAATCATAGTAGAGAAGAAATTTTTTCCGTGTGGAATTTTGATGGAAGGGATGCATATGAGGAAATTATAAGGGCCACAGAGAATTTTGATGAGAAATACTGCATTGGAAGTGGAGGACATGCAAGAGTTTATAAAGCGATTTTAGCGCCAGACAACCTCATAGTAGCTATAAAGAGAATCATGTTAGCGAGCGGTGAAACCTCACTAGATGTTGAAGCATTCCATAGAGAAATTCGCGCCATAACCGAAATTCGACACCGCAACATTGCTAAATTATTTGGTTATTGTTCCTCACCTCAAAATAAATTTCTTGTATATAAGTATTATGACAAGAGGGATTTACACACTATTCTCAATAGTGAGGCAGCAATAGAATTGGATTGGGCAAAAAGAATGGATATATTGAGAGATGTTGCATGTGCTCTCTCACATTTGCATCATGATTGCTATCCTCCAATAGTACATCGCGATGTAACTAGTAAAAACATCTTGCTCAATTCTGAGTTTACAGCATGTATCTCGGATTTTGGCACTGCTAAATTTCTAAAGCCAGAGTCTTCTAATTGGAGCATGGTTGCTGGAACCTGTGGTTACATAGCACCAGGTTATGTATATTTCATCACCCTATTATTGTGTTTTTTAGTTTCCATCATTATACTTGTATAAAAGAAGTGTAATAATTACAATCTGACTTTTCTTTTTTCTTTATGCAGAACTAGCCTATACCATGAGGATGACTGAAAAATGCGATGTATATAGTTTTGGAGTAATCGTGTTGGAACTACTTATGGGAAAGCACTCTAGTGATATGATCAATCTATCAACTTCTGATGAAGAAGTAATCATACTCCAAGATATTCTTGATGAACGCATTAAACCACCAACAGAACAAGTTATCAATAAGATTCTCAAAATTACTCAGATAGCATATGAGTGTTTAAATAATAATCCGTCACTCCGTCCAACAATGAAAGAGGTGGTGAATAGTATCTAAAAGTGAATAGCCAATTGTCTCATAGATTAGTTTGTTGTTCGAATTATGTTTTAGAGCATACATATGATGCTTTATTGTTATATTTTGTATTTGAAAGTTTTTATGGTTTATTAATGTTCACTTATTCTATGTACGTGTGCTGAGAAATATTCATCATGCATATAACAAATATTGCAATATAATTCTATTTATATTTTGTGAGATTACCGTTATTATACACTTCAATAGCTCTTTAATTAGTTTTCTTGTAGTACACTTCAATAGCTCTTTAATTAGATAAATGGTCACCTGGTATTAAAAAAATGGGAAATGACACATTGCTTCATTTATGTTTTGTAATAATTGTGTAATATGAAATCGACGGATTTTCCAAAGTTTTATCAACAAATTAAAAAAAAAAGAGCTATCAATCTACGTATAATTAAAAAAAAAAATCCTATTTAAAATAGAATACAAACATTAAATTAATTATTTAAAATATCCTATTTGCAGCACTCCATGTTATTTTTGAGTCAGCAAAATTGTGCAAAATTGAGTTGCAATGTGGCTTAATTACACTACTGAGTACTGCCAACTGAGATTATTCTCCAGATGAGAATTAAGAAAGCTTAGTGCATATTCTGGGAACCAAATGCCTTACTGGTCTGGTACTGACTACTGAACAAACAATAGCTGGTACAAGGGAACAAACAACATGATCGCCATACATAAACAACAAAATTACCTTAATATTTATTCGTTGACTCAAAGAGTACAGAAAACCAAGATAAGAGTATTTCTTTATTGTTTAAAAGTAATAATAATACGTCATAAATTAAAATAAAAATATAAAATAGGCTTGAATCCCTGCATAGTTCGGACTATATAATAATTACCTGAAAATCCTCAAGGAATCAATATTAAGAAATTGCGAAATGAATATATTATAATAGTAGCTATATTATATACCTTGTATCAAGGAGAACAAATATTCAATTGCTACAATTAAAAAACTATAATAAAATTAAAAATATAAAATTAATATGGTTCATACCTTATTCCTCGCTCAAAACCTAATTGTAAATTATATTTTTAGTAAACACTCTTGGAGTATCAATTTTAATAATATTAATAGTTTTTTAAATTTAAAAAATCAATATTATAACATAATTCCTATTATCCTCATAGTATGTCTATCAAAATAATGAGATTTAGTGTATGTTTCACTATACACTAAAGGACTTAAAATTTTGATAGTTCGAAACTAATTTTTCTTGATAGAGGAGAGTTCCAATACCTCATGCTTTTCATAACACATATTGTTATATTAAGACAATGATTTTGTATCTATTTTAAAAAAATAATAAAAATATTCCAAAAAATTATAAAATTTCATCTCCAATCATATTTTAGTATGAATATTATGTTAAGCGGTTCGGATCGACAATTTGAATTTTAAAAACAAAGATATAAATATTGGGTATAATAAGATATGAAAGATGTGATGTATTTGAACCCTCCGTACTTGATATATAATCAAATAATATATATAAATTACCTAATTACCAAAAGAGTTGGGAATGTTACCTTCTTTAATAGAACTTGATATCTCGTCAAACATTCTAACAAGTGTGCCAGAAGAACTAGGCAATTGTGTTAATCTTGAATTATTAAACCTGAACAATAATCGGTTGACTAGAAAAATCCCTTCTTATTTTGGAAACTTAGTACACTTAGTGGACCTCCTAGATTTAAGCATACGAGGAAATTATAAGGGCCACAGAGAATTTTGAGTTTTCTTGTAGTACACTTAGTGGACCTTCTTAATTGTTTGAAGATTAGTTTGCTATTGGCAGTTAGAATTAAGTTTTAGAGCATAATGCTTTATTTCATATTTTGTATTTGGAAGTTCCTATGCTTTATTGAAATTCACTTATTTTATGTACGTGTGGTGAGAAACATTCATTGTGCATATAATAGTACTAAGCGTTGTGCTGGGAATTTATAGTATTACATTGTTGTAATTTTCAATTTGTGAAAATTTAGATGATATGTTACCAGTTATAAGCTCTTCACTTCTTCTTTTTCAGATCTCACTATGTTTTATTCTTTCTGTAATTTCTTAGCTCTAAAATATTTTCATTTGTAAAGACACAAGATGTATCTAAATTACAAAAGTCAACTTAAACAGAAAATTAAAATAAATAAATAAAAACAATTGATAAACATGGATAATGCATTGTAACTAATAACTGCAATAAAAAATAAAGCAAAACAATAGAATAATCAACATTTTTGTCTCATGATCTTAGCTTGCCAAGAAAAAGATTACACGCTCCCATTTAATTGTATATGTCGATGTATAAATTTATCAAAAACTTAAATGTCCGGATAATATTCAGGATATTTATCGCCACAATTTGGGCCTACTTTTGGATACCGTGGATGACAATGGGTTACATTCTTTAAACAGAGATGCTATATATTACGGAAGTGTCCTGATGTAATAGGCCCATAAACCCAGTTACATCGGAAGTTGCCATATTATTATGCCCATATAATCCTGTCCAAATAAAGCCCATTACAGAAGGGGCCCATTGCTCGCAAATATCCAGCAATTATTTCTCTCGCTTTGCACTTTCCCTCTCTGCCCCCTCGCCAGAAACCCTCTCAAGCAATATCGCAAAATCAGGGCAGCAATGGAGTCGCTCCAAAGACTAGTGGCGCACATACAAGCCCTGATGAAGCCCTAAGAGTTGCGTCAAGTCTTGTAAGTAACAAGGCACTCTGCTTGCAAGCCTGATGCCACTCGCTGTTAGCTCGACAACTCCAAGCACTCCCTCGGATTCCTCTATCTCTTGTAAGTAATCTAAGTATCACTTGCTTGTCTGAGGTTTTTCGCTGATATAAAACCATAAATCGATGTTGTCCTTATGTGCTTGTAGTACATCCTGATTATGCAGTAGGAAAAAGTAGTTGTTAAGGTTAGTGGCATATATAATTCCTGATATTGACTGTAATCTTATCTGTATATATGCATTTGGGTTTCCTGTTATGCAAAGGGATCAACAGAGCTGAAATGGTACCTCCAGTGCAGATATACCAGACATGATGCTCTCCAAGGCATTCTATACGTATGCAATATTTAACAGGGCTTCACATGACTAAGCAACAGCAGAGATGGTGGAAGTTGGTGATAGGTGGCGCACCTGTAGCAAAAGAATCAAGTTTGCTCATGGTGCGTTGATAGATGGCACCCCATGGAGCATTTATTTTGTGGGATAGGTGGTGATAAAATGAAAGGCAGGTTAGAGCTGCATAAAGGAAGCAGTATGTCGTGAAATTTGGTGTCAGGGTCTTATACTGTTTTGGGATTTATTTTGTTGTCTTTGTTTAGAACAGCAATTTTTCTTTATTTTTATTTTATTTTATTTTTAATGGAACGAGTTGAATTGCGACAATTTTTTTTTTAAATAAATTCATCTCCATTTGAGGAATTTTATGTAATAATACCATATTGTTTTTATTTTGTTTGGACTATTTTAGGTAATGTCAGAAGGAATTTTTTTTTATTCTTGATTAACTGGGAGATTTAATGAATGTGGTGTCACGGAATCATCAGATCCTGAATGAACGGTTAAGATTGTTAGAGCATCTAATGTCATTAAAAATAAGAGAAATTTAGATATTTGCCAATCTAATCTCACTTAATTTATCAATATCCCTTTCTCTTCATTTAATAACTTAAATATAAAATTTGATATTAATAAAACATTAAAAAATGACAATTATATCCTTCTTCATTATTAACATTTAACCAAAAATAAAACAAAAATGTCAGAATTGAAGGTCTTCTCCCTTGCCTCTCCTTTTCTAATTCATAATAGGTATATGATCAGACTGATCTAGAATGTTCTCTCCTCTCCACCCCAGATCACAAATTTTTATTTTCTTCTCATATATCTTTGTTGTTCTACTAGTTATGAAGCAGTGGGAAAGATTCTCAATTTATGCAGGTACTGTACCTGACTATTATTCTACAATCGACATTAGGACATCTCCCAATGGTACAATATGAGTAGGAGGTGATGGCATCATAAATAAAGCTCTTAACGAGTTGCTTATGAGTTATGAGGAGGGATATTGATAAAGCGATTTGTGGTGCCAACAGGAAGAGTGTCTCTAAAATTTATATTGCATGGACTGTTCTTGGAATTAAGGATCCTGTCTTGGCCAAAACAGCTATAGTAAAGGCACTAAAATTTTTGTTGATTGATGATTGTTTATTGTGTGGATTGGTAAAACACTTATCAGGTCACGTATTAATTCAACTTCCGCACACCCCAAAATTCTGTCCTTTCTTTGCCTTTATTTGGTCCGATTTCTTTTTGGTCTGGTCTGCGTTATGTGTATATGCGGTTGAGCTGCTAATTTGGAATGTTAGGATTTACTGTGCACACAAGTATTGTACAGGTGCAAAACAGAAGGATGCTTGAATATAACATGTATATAGCTTTGAGTTGGAAGTATTTCTAAAGATAGAGATATAGAGAGACAGAGATGTATCTTGATTTTTTATTAATTGAATCGTCTATTTACTATTCACATTTGCTTTCAGCCAGTATATAAAGATAAAGATCTGACTCAATTTACATGCTAATAATTTTCTTAACAACTTCTCTAACTAACTAACAATTATATATTGAGTAATTCTTTGTGTTGAAGTATGTTGCGCCAGCTCATGCTTATAAATTTCCTTTGGTTGGAATAAAAAACCAAACAGATTGATGTTTTGATACCAAGCAGGTTGGATTTCCAATTTTCTATTAAATCAGTAACAATCATGTGTGAGGAGGAAGCCGTAATGGAGGGAGTCATGCATGTAAGTGGGTTATGAAGTTGACAGAGGAGAGAATGGGTTTGAGATCAGTCTGATCAGATCATTGTCAGGAACTGCTAGCAAAGAGTCAAGAGACATCAATTCTGACGTTCTTGTTATATTTTCCCTTGACTTTACCGTCGATTTGTGAAAAATCTCATTCTAATGATCTACGCATGCAGTATTTGACTTTACCGTAGAAGTTTTTTTTTTTTTTTTTGGAAAATAGTTAATTCGAAGCACGAGTAAGTACAAGGTATAAAATATTGGCGTTTCATGGATGATTTTGCAATAAACATCGAATGAACCACTGTTGGGATTAACTCAGAGTATAAATCTGAGTTTTTTATTAATAACTAAAAAAAATTAACCAGACACCTAATTTTTTTTTTTTAAAAAACTAACCAAACTGCCACACTGAGGGGCGGTCCACCCATCACCCCAGACTGCCCCCCTATGGGGGCGGTCCACTATGCTAACAAAACCGTACCGAGGGGGGCGGTCCTTAATATTTTTTTTAGAGATAGTTGTACTAATTATATGGAGTTTATATTAAGACAATTTTTTTAAAATTATTTGTTGTATATGCATTGACTAATTAAGTAAATATCAAGTTTCGAGAATATTCGATAGCTAATAAATGACTTCATTTAAGATTCAAGAATGTCCGATACTATATAACTTGATTTATTAGAAGGAATGCCAATTTTTATATTTGATTTATTTGAAATAAGGGAAAATTATTTTTATGCCACTCCAAAACTTCAAAATTAGAAAATTACCACCCTAAAACAAAAAATTAGTTTTTTGCCATCCTAAAATCATGAAATTAGTGAATTTGCCCTCATTATATATTTATTATACAAATTTGATTAAAATTAGGCTGAAATCTATTGTATAAAAATTGTATTTTCGTATTTTCTAAAATACCCCTCAATTCAACCTTTCTTCTTCTTCTCCATGGGAGATGAAAGAGGTGCTTTGATTCTGATCATTTGATTTTTCTTTGTGAGTCGCAAATGTGCAGTATGTGCCGGAGAAAGAATGGAGCAGGAGAAGAAGAATGGAGGCCATGGCTGCGTCGATTGGAGTGTCCGTACCGGTGCTTCGCTTTCTTCTCTGTTTCGTCACCACGAGTCTGGTGAGCTTTCTCTGGCGCTTCGTGCCCAGTGCACAGGGGAGGCACCTCTATGCTGTGCTTACAGGCACCTCTACGCTGTGCTCTCCTTTGGATTCTCGTCAAATCTCCATTTTATTATCCCCATGCTCATTGGATACTTTTTCATGTTTTTCTTTCGCAAACACTGTGGCATATTAACTTTCTTCCCCGGATTTGGTTATCTCATTGGCTGGTAATTTCACTTAAATTAAATATTTTGTGTGTGTTCGTGCCTTTAATTTGGTGTGAAACCACTCGCCATTAAATTTAACCAATTCTGGTAATAACTGGAAAGATATCAGTTGGGGAAATAAAATAAATGATGTTAAATCCTCCATTTTATTTTCTATCATTTTCCAAATTAGACTTAGTTGTTTTCTGATAATTTGGTGTGAAACCGCTCAGCAGAAAATTTAATCCAATTCTGGTAATAGCTAGAAAGATATCAGAATGGCGCTGGAGAAGAAGGGTTGAATTGAGGGGTATTTTAGGAAATACGAAAATACAATTTTTATACAATAGATTTCAGCCTAATTTTAATCAAATTTGTATAATAAATGTATAATGAGGGCAAATTCACTAATTTCATGATTTTAGGGTCGCAAAAAACTAATTTTCTGTTTTGGAGTGGCAATTTCTTAATTTTGAAGTTTTGGAGTGGCATAAAAAAAAATTTCCCTTGAAATAAATATTATATTGGAAAGACTCTTCACAAATTTCTGTTATTTTTAAGTCATTTTGTGTCATCTTTAATAAATCATAAAAAAAAGTTAACAAATTTTAAAAATAGTAAATATTGGTATTCTACAAGTTCATTATGTAACTAATTTACCAAGCTACTTAGATTAGAAAATATAAATAAAAATCTTGATCGAAAACTTCAACTCAAGTTTTGAAGCTCTTCCCTTTGTTTTTTGGCAATTTCCAAAAAGTGGTCATTTGCTGAAATCAGATACTTGAGTGTTGTTTTATGGCCGTTTGAAGTTTCATCGTCGTTTTATGCCTTCTCAGTAAAGATATCGTCTCTCTTGCTTTATTCATTGTTTTAACCTCGGCTATTTATGAGAGATGTCTTAGATAAATACATGTACAACAAATAATACATATGCGTTATAACATAAAGACACATATCGAATTTGTTAGAGCACTAATAAATATCCGTCTGAAAGTGATGTAATGTTAATTTTAAATAAATCAAATAGAAAAATCAGCTGGTTTTCTAATAAATAACATTATATAGCATCGGACGTTTTCAAAGTTTAAATGAAGTCATTTATTACCTATCGGATATTTTCGAAGATTGGCATTTACTTAATTAGTCAATGCATGTACAACAAATAACATAAAAAAAATTGTTTTAATATAAACTCCACAATTAGTACAACTATCTCAAAAAAAAAAAATTAAGGACCGACCTCCTCGATGGCGGTTTTGTTGTTATAGTGGACCGTCCAACAGGAGGGCGGTCTGGGGTGAAGGGTGGACCACCCCTCAGTGGGACACTTTAGTTAGTTTAAAAAAAAATTAGGGGTGTGTTATTTTTTCTGGGGGGTTATAATAAAAAATTGGATATAAAACATCAATGTATTTACATTGTTTGAAAATTCTAACCTTTAAATAGCCATAACTATTGGTAGGAAACTCTGATTTGATGGTATGACCCCAATTTAATTAGAAATCCCATGAAGAGATGGGGAGCCGACAAAGTGTATGACCATAGGAAGCCGACAGAATCAAAATGACGAAAAAAACGTCATTCAGGCCCTCACAACAGTTATAGATTTCATTTTATTTCAACTAGAAATGGCCCGTTAATTATTCATCAGGAAATTTAAGGACTAATATTTTGAGGTTTTTTTTTATCTAATTTATTTTTGTCATTATATACCATGTTTTAGAATTAATCATTTTCCGAAACCAAAAATAAAAACAAAAACAAAACAAAAAAAGAATTAATGGATTAATGGATTATTTAAATAATTAATTGATATTATTTAAATAACAAGATTAACAACTATAAAAAAATTTGTTATATTTTTATGATAATATGCATATGTAAAATTTTATCCTAGTATATATATTTTTGAAAAGAATATACTAAGACAAAATTATTAATTGCTATGTTTCCATATAAAGAATATGAAAATTTCTCTGTTAGTTGCATGTACCCATTGCGAGGTCACTACTACAAAAAAACAATTTGTACACGGATTATAACTGGAGAGCTACACGGATTTGGAAACGTGTGCGATTTGGGGTGTAGGAAAGTCCACATTTACACATGGATAATTTATACGTGTACGATTACACTAATCCTACACGGATTATTAATAAAGAGCCGTTTGGAAAATCAAGAGAACTACACGGATTTTAACTAAATATCCGTGTAGGAAGAGTATTCCTACACGGATATTGAGTTAAAATCCGTGTAGCTCTCCTCAACAGAATATTAAATAAATAAACCGGGTTCAGTAACATTCCTACATGGATTTTTAAGTAAAAATCCGTGTAGAATTGTTTTCTTACACGGATTTTTATTTAAAAATCCGTGTAGGAAGGTTGCTGAACCGTTTTTTATTTTTTTTTTTTTTATTTTTAGCTAGCCTCCAGTTTTACTAATCAGTAATTACATATTTCAGATTGAATATACATAGTCTTTTGCAAAAATAAATATAGAGCATTTTGTATATACATAGTCTTTTGCAAAAATAAATATAGAGCATTTTGTATATACATAGCCTTTTGCAAAAACAAAATAAATACATAGCCATTTGCAATATATATATATACATAGTCTTTTGTACATGCAATTTCATGTGATCTAACACATAACATACACTCCTCAAGATCCAATACAAGGCGAAGAGGATAGTAACCAACTAAGGCGAAGATGACAGTAACCAACGAAAACCATACAAAACTGAAAAGAAAAATAAAACAAAAATAAACAATAATAATTACACATGACCTAAATAAGCAATAATAAGTAACAGAAAATTAGATAAAGAAAAATATATATATATATATATATATATTCATGGCTAACTTTAGCAAGATAGAGAGAAGAAAATAACAACTTCAAATATCTCAGATCTCAGTTGTGCTATTTGCTGAAATCAAAATGGCGTTGGAGGGAAAATGCCTTCTTATATAACCAAAATCCTAAAACTACCTTTTTACACGGATTTTTCACTATAAATCCGTGTAGCTCTCTAGCCTTTTTACACTGTTATTTAAAGAATAATCCATGTAGGAAGGTTGCTGAACCTTTTTTTTTTTTTTTTAAGCTATCCTACAAGGATTTTTATTTAAAAATCCGTGTAGGAAGGTTGTTGAACCGTTTTTTTTTTTTTTTTAGCTAGCCTACACGGATTTTTTAGTAAAAATCCGTGTAGCTCTCTGGCATTTCTACATTGTTATTTAAACAATAATCCGTGTACAATAACCGCTTCCTACACGGATTTTTTAATAAAAATCCGTGTAGCTCTCTCACCATTCCTCCACGGATATTTAATGAAATATCCGTGTATAAAAACTTAATTTCCACACGGATACTAATTTTTAAGTTAATATTCGTGTAGGATTCTTAAAACACTGGAAAAATCTTATTTCATACACTTTTTTTTTTTAAAATTGAGAAAATTCGTGTATGAGGTACAGTGTAGGAAGACGTTTTTTTGTAGTAGTGGGTAAAGATAAAATATAAACAATACGAAGATAAGATTAAAATTAGTTAAAGAGTCACTACCGATCGAACTAGTGATGCCATAATTTCGTATCATTTGCATTGATGTGACGATGTCTGAAACCCATACATCTAAGAAATTAACACTCTTTTGTGGACCCGCTAACGACCTAACGCTAAAAGATTCTTTGATCGTTTGTGCCGGTTTCTTTTCTACACATAACTGTAGTTTTCTTTTATCCCGTAATAGTCTAAAATTTTAACTCGTTACACAATTAACATGATACATTTGGTTGCCTAAATATAAGGA
The DNA here is from genome assembly GCA_024447655.1 of Carex scoparia. NCBI lineage: Eukaryota > Viridiplantae > Streptophyta > Magnoliopsida > Poales > Cyperaceae > Carex > Carex scoparia. Next base: position 3,311,398 of record JAJHPE010000025.1, on the reverse strand, counting down.
AAAAGTAATACTGCTAAGAAGACGTACAATGACGGCGATTCCCATCTCAAACTCAGCTGAGAAAGACGTAACATAGGACATTCCCTCTAATCACCCCCCAAAACCAAAGCTTTTATCAAAAGTAACTTCCCCAACAACCAACCCAGTCTTCGTTATCACACTCCACCTACCAACGACCACTAACCACAAATTTCACCTACCTAGTACCATTAATGAGGTAATAACCAATACACTCAAATTCATCATTTTTTTTATTAATCGAAATTAAATAAAAAAATATCCTTAAAGTAGAAAAATTTGCAGTAGATTCGAAAAATGAGTAGAACGGGTTGGTCAGAAAAAAAAAAAAAAAAAATATTCAGGGACGAGTTCAACCATCTTGTCCGGTAAAAAAAATAAGAAGTCCGGAACAGGTTAAACAATTCCGTCCGGCACCCAAAAAAAAAAAAAATTCGGTAACAGCGCTTGGTTTTTGTTTTTTTCTGCATAAATTAACCACAAGAAAAATGAGCTCTTTCACATGTATTCTAAGTATAGCCACTGTTTATATCTAATTTCTTTGTCATTACATTCTTTTGTTGGAAATTGATATTGGATTGTGGATGGTATAGGAGAGGAGTTTATATAACTCGATTTCTTTTATTTAATAGAGTATAAAATTTACAAGACTTTGATTTATTATCTCACGCCTCACTAGCCATCTAATTCTCACTTGCATATATATTTCTCTCACCCTTGAGCTTACATTATATTTATACTACCATGTGTCGATAGTGAATTTTCTAGATAATCCTAAACTTTTCCTATTCCAACATATATTATGGCATTTTACAATTATCTAGATATGCAAGATACACAAAATATACATAATAATTAGAGTTCTAGTATTTTTTTTACCATGTCTATAATAGTCTAGAAGGGTTTCTGGATGTTAGTTCCAACACTCCCCTATCACCGACTTGATTCTCTTTATATTTATTTTTATCGATTTTTGTATCCTCTTTTTTTTCTGAAACTCCTTGTTGACATGTTGATTTAATGTAGTTGATATGATCGACACTTCTTTTAGTGCATCTAATATTTATGTTGGGTTTGTTGTGTGGGTTTCAGTCTTTTTCCTCAACCTTGTTTTGTGTTTTTATTTTGCCACGATTTAATTTTGTCTTATAGATGCACTTGTCACCAATGACTTGATCGACAGTTTATTGTTCTTGTTATCATCCGATTTTGCCCTTCATGGCCTTTTCATTTTCTTGTTTTCGTCCTCTTCAAGACTTTGAGGTTCAAACATTGAAAATTAGATGCTCAAAAATTTGGATAAAGATCTTACTTGCTTGGGGGGTGTTTCGTAGTCTCTTCTTTAGCTTTGCTAGCACTCTTGATCCCAATTTGAGTAGTAGTTTGTCTTGGTTACCCATTTGGTTCTTCCTCTTTTGTAAATGGGGCATAGTTATGTAAAAAGGGAAGCTTCTAGACTTCTCCATTTCTTTCTTGTATTACTTGATTTTTATTTCTTCGGTCGAAAATTTTGCACCTCCATTTTCAAAATAAAACTGCGTATTATCGTATTTATCCCGGAGATTTTGTTTGCCCATCTTGGTTGGGAATATTTCCTTTGCTTTAACAATTGGCCATTTCCCATACGTCCTTTGTCTCATACGAAGTATCAATGTAATGAAAATTCAGTCATGTGATTTGTGCACCACTCAAGGAACTATCTTTTTGGTTTTTGGGGGGGGGCTGAAAATGCTTTCTGATTCTTTTTCTTCTATGTAGTTTGTTCGGTGGGTGTTTTTTTTTTCCTTGCTGTGGTCATCTTCTTGCATTTGTTCATCTCTTTGTCGTTCGATGTACTATGGTTTGACCTTTTATGTATATCGCACCATAAATTTGAATAACTCAACCTTTCTCTTTCGATTGTTTTTTATATCTTGTCGCGGACTACCGCTTCTTGGATTTTTGTTGACTGTGGGGTTATATCGGGTTTAAGTAGTGAATGCATCTTCCACCAAATTTACTTCACGTTGGATTTTTTTTTTCGTGACTCCAGGAGCTCTCAATTGTTGAATCGAAGCTCTAAGTCTTTCGATTCTTCTATCAAATATAGTCTATTTATCGTGAGGCTAATTAAAATTTTCTACTACCTTCTGTCGGAGATGTCTTCTCCATATGTCCGCATTTGGTTGACGATTTTAAAAACGTGAGAAGTCTCTTTAATCTTCTCCAACTCCTTCATTTGGAGATTTTGAAATTGCCTCAATGTTTGCAACTTCACCAATTCCTTGCGGGCCTTCGAACTCCCTCTCAAAGTCTCCCACGCCTTCTTGGATGTAGTTGCTCCACTTATCCGTGGAAACAAGTTTTTAACACCCTGTTGATTAGAACGGGCCTTGACATCGTTCATTTGTTGTTGTTTTTGTTCTTCTCAATGTTCCTGTGCGTGAAGCCTTGTTCGCGATATCCCACAATCCTAGTAGCAACGTTCGCATCTTGATCTTCCACATAGCATAATTTTCTCCAATGAATACGGGAACCATCGGTTGTTCCATAGTTGCACCTCCTTCGGATGCTTCTTATATTGCACGAACGCCCTAGTCTACTTCTCTACCTTCTTACTCGAACCTGAAGCTCTGATACCAAATGTTGAAAATTGTTATTGGATTGTGGATGGTATAGGAGAGGAGTTTATATAACTCGATTTCTTTTATTTAATAGAGTATAAAATTTACAAGACTTTGATTTATTATCTCATGCCTCACTAGCTATCTAATTCTCACTTGCATATATATTTCTCTCACACCTATGAGCTCTACACTATATTTATACTACCATATGTCGGTAGTGAACTTTCTAGATAATCCTAAACTTTTCCTATTACCAACATATATTATGGCATTTTACAATTATCTAGAATATGCAAGATACACAAAATATACATAATAATTAGAAGCTTCTAGTATTTTGTTTTACCATGTCTATAATAGTCTAGAAGGAGTTATTGGGCCTAGGCCTTCGGTGATGTTAGTTCCAACATCTTTTACAACGACCCAAAATTGTGATCTTATGTAAATTTAGCTACTGTTTATAACTAAATTCTTTGTTAAAATTACACAACCTGCTATCTACCTAGAATATATATGCTCTTGGTTCCTACCAAATTATCTTACCACAGCATTTATCAGATAAACTTAAGTTTCCATAACCCAAATTTCCACGTCTATAATAACTGCTAATTAAGGTATTGAAAACAACAACAGTGGGACTCAAAACCTCCATTTTGTAATTTCATGGAAAACGGGCCTGCTTATATAGAAAAACCAAACTGTTTCAGATGTCCGAGAATGGATTAAATTAGTGAAGTTCAACTTTTGATAATATATTAAGAGAGAAGTTCACTTAGAGTAACTGAGTCAGGATTATTTTTTTCTGAAGTGCCTTGCTTGTAGTATTAATTGGGTGATGTAAGTAACGTTTATTTTATTTTTTTTACCGGACGGGATGGCTGAACCCATCTAAGGTGTTCTTTTTTTGCTACCTAGTTTCTTTAGATGTTTACATGGGCAGATTAAGTGGGATGTGTTAAAATGACCCGTCTCATAGGATGGGATAAACCGACTTATTCTACTAATTTTTAAATTTTTTTGCAAACCTTTCCTCTTTAACGATATTTTCTTATTTAATTTTGATTAATAAAAAATCGGCTCAAATTCACCCTTCGACATGCAAAATTTCTTACTGAATTTTTATTTTATTCCTCAACCGCCCCCCCCCCCACACACACACACACAAATATACCCCAATTGAAAACAATACTTACTGAAACAGTATTACCTCAAGCACTATTAGTTTTATTGTCTAGAATCCAATCATATAATAATTAATAAATAATTGTATGTATGCTATGTGATTAAGAGTTAATCATAAACAATTTACTTTAAATTAAGAAAAAAAATTGTAAAGGATATCATGAGAATTAAATAAGAATCATCCTTAATATGTATATTTTATATTTTGGATCATGATATTCTATTGTAAATGTAATATGTGTCTATTGGGTAATCATAATTTAATTATATTGGACCAATATGAAAAAGATCCTTTTGGGTCACATCAAAATAGTCTCTTTATTAGATAGATTATTTTAGTATGTCATATGTGATATGAATATGATGATAAGAATAACTAATTATAATAGTTATAATTTAATTTATTCTATTCATCACATGATTCTAAAATAAATGTCATCGATATGACTACTTTATTAGATATCTAAAATATATTTATAACATGTGGTGCTATATCATATAAATTTATAATCTACAAAACATGAGAAATACAATTATTATTGAAATAATTATATGATACATATGTTGCAACAATAATTATATTAATTGTAGTGAATAATTTCGAATAAGTGGGAAAGTATTTGGGATACCAAATGGGCCCACTAATTCTTTTAAAATACGAAATTAATGAGAAATGGAGAAAATTGAGAGGAATACAATTAATTAAGAAACAAGAGGAACATAATTAATTGAGAAACATTATACCCTTTATTTATTAATCGAAAACCCTATGAATGGTCGTACACATTCCTTCCCCTCCAAGTGTGTTGCTTTTCATTTTCTTCCTGTCGAGTAAATTTCAATTAATAAAAGAGTCTTATTGAAAGGTAGAAACCTTGATTAAGAAGCAATAACAAATAGTATTCTCTAGCAAGAAAAAAATTATTTTTTAATTAAACTGTTATCGAATACTTAGAGAGACATCATCTATTTGTTACTTGGAGGTAGACCAAGGAACTAGGAAGCTGACTAATTCATTGGAGGTTCTTCACCTTTAATGCTTATGAGTAGGTTTAGATACATAAACAAGATTCGTTCTTTGGTTGATTTAGATTTTTCTTTGAAATTCTTCTTTTAAACCAAGCTAAAATCCTATCGGTTGGTATCAGAGCTTAGGGCCTTGTTTAGATGTTTTCTAGCATTAATTAGTGCATGGTTGATTAATTGTTAAGTTAATTAATTGACTCCCTAGCTTGTTGTGTAATATTTTTACATTAAAATGTGGTTGTAGTGCATAATAAGGATTATAATGCAAATATATGGTGAAAATAGTTTTTATGGGTTGTATTAAACATATTAGATGTTAATTAGCCACTGAAATATAATTTATATGATAGATTAATTATTTAAAGTATTGGATGCATGTTTAGTAAAAAGAATAAATTGTTATTTCTATTTATTAATTGGGACCGCCTAGCTGTTCCCCATGAAACGTCCCCTAACAGTCCCCCGGATAAAAACAGTTGAAACCTGCTAAAAAACAGTTGAAATTGCAGAAAAAGACTGTAAAACATCCAATGGTATTCATTCCAAAGAACATATGTATTCAACCGGAGACATAAATGTATTCAACTATGATAGACAAAAAAAACTGGACACATCACCCACCATCTTTTACATGTTTTTAGAGGTGGGTGTTTTTTTCTCCGTTTAATCAAACCAATATTTCTTACGATTTGTAAGGTATTTTTCAAATCTAAAGCCACGAACATCTTCTAAATAATTTTCTCTTTCAAATGAGATCCATGATGACATACTTTCGAGTTGTCGGTTGCACAAGTATTCATCCTCGTCATGCAAGTATTCATACCTCATTGAGCAAGTATTCATCCTAGTTGTGTAAGTATTCATCCTTATGATTCACCTAGTTGTTTCGCTAATCAATCCCCATGAAAGAGAAAGCAACAGGGAAGACAATGAGAAGTATTCATTCTTGCATGCACACTTTTAGTACTTGATATGTGAGGTATTCATTCATTTCTATTATAGTATTCATTTTAATGATCAAAGTATTCATTTTAACAAATTTTCATTTTACATACAAGTATTCATCTTATTCTGTCAACACAATACAATGAAGTATTCAACAACACTGAAATACAACGAAGTATTCAACAATATAGAATAATACATGATATACAGATATGTATTCAACACAATACAATGAAGTATTCAACAACACTGTAAAATGTATTCATTATTACAATATACTGATACCAGAACTTGATCATATATTATCAATGCAACAATCAAATATTAACAAGGATAATTCTAATTTCAAATATTAATAATCATATATAACAACTACAAACACAAATTATAATTCAACTAACAAGTTAAGATATTAACATATCCAATCAGAAAATACCAGTTACGAATCACAAACAACAATTCCAATCAGAAACTACAATTCTAATTTTTCACAATGCTAACTTCAAATAATTTCAAACTTGCTGTCATTTCTTTCATCAATCAATATTCTGAAAGCTATTAGGATCCGTTCGACGCTGATCATATGCTACAAATTTTCACAAACAAAAACAAAGTCAGATTCATATACATTCAAATATGACAATACAAGTATTCATTCATAGCACAAAAAATAAATACTAACCAAACTATTCATTCACAGCTTCAAGGTATTCAACTCTAGCATATAAGTATTCATCCATATTAAATAATGTATTCTATCACCATTCAGACACTTGGTATTGACAACCATAAGTATTCATACAAAACTGCTAAGCTATTCAACATTTCAAAAAATGATGAGTATAGTTTTGGGACTAATTCCTATGCCCAATTCTTGCAACAGGCAAATGAAACATAGACATTAAATCAATCTCACATTTATATGTTGTGTCAGAACTCCAAAATAAAAGAGACATGATAATACATGATATACAGATGTGTATTCAACCCAATACAATGAAGTATTCAACAACTATGTAAAATGTATTCATTAGAACAATATATTGATACCAGAACTTGAACATATATTATCTAAACAAGTTCAACACATAAAAGGGACATGTATTCATCTCAAACATGTAAGGTATTCAAATTTAAAGGGATATGTATTCATCAAGACGAGATGAGGCTAAGAGAAGATTTGGGAGAAGGCGAGACACTTGTAATCCCGGTCGCACGGAGAAGCTTGCAATCTAAGTCATGGCGGGCGAGTTGATTAGAATGAAAGAAGAAGAGGCGATAGGACTCGTACCTTTTTTCCTTTCTAAGAGGGGACATGACACCGGCATCGGACTCGGTCGAGCGAGGCTTTGATCTGCAAGGACGGAGGAAGGTTTTGATGATGGAGCATCAACTTCACTTGAAATTCTCTCCATCATTTGCAAGTCATTTATTGAATCTGGATCTTACGTTAGTTTACATTTAACCAAAGTGGTAAAAATTTCCTTATTCAAAAGAATGACATCTTTTAAAACAGTGCTTATAATATTTCACCTTTCACAGAGACATTTTAGCAAACACCTTCTATGCATGGTAGCTTTTTATTTTCCAATTCACTTCTTAGCATTTTCTTTAAGCCATTCTCCTTTGAAAAATAACTAAAAACAATAACTAATGCAACAATTTGTGAAATTGTACTATCTTCTCCTTTTAGTTGGAACAACCCTTCACAATACTTAACACCCATTTGTTCAAGCAATAGATCTGTACAGCTCGATCAAAAAACGAATATCAATTTTTGTATTTCTCGATTTTGTTTTTATCAAGCAAAGGGAAAAAGAGAAACTTACATGCTCTTTGGTTTCTTGCAAGGTGGAGAAATAAATTGTCCTCCGCGAGTCGAGGTAAGATTATGCCGAGAACGGCGACATAGTCTCATCGAAAAGCAAGAAGGAGAAGAGATGGAAGCTGTGAAGGAGAAGAGAAGGAGGTGAATCATTCCTGTCGTCAAGAATTTGTGAAATTGTATTATCTTCTCCTTATAGTTGGAACAACCCTTCACAATACTTAATACCCATTTGTTCAAGCAATAGATCTGTACTCGATCAAAAGCGAAGATCAATTTTTGTATTTCTCGATTTTGTTTTTATCAAGCAAAGGGAAAAAAGAGAAACTTACATGCTCTTTGGATTTCTTGCAAGATGGAGAAATAAATTGTCACCGGCGCAAGATGAGGTAAGATTATGCCGAGAACGAGCGACATAGTCTCATCGGAAAGCAAGAAGGAGAAGAGATGGAAGCTGTGAAGGAGAAGAGAAGGAGGTGAATCATTCTTGTCGTCAAGAGGAGAGAGAGAGAGATATATGGAGAAAGAAATGGAGTTGTCAGTGAATGAGAAAGGAAAAGAAAAGGAGGAAAGAAGGGAGAAAGAAATGGAGAGGAAAAGGAGAAGGTAAATGGAGAAATTAGTTAAGTTGTTAGTAAGGATAAGAAATATGGGGGACGGTTAGGGGACACTTAAGAGAGGGGGAAATTAGAATATCCCTTATTAATTAGCTCGGCCATCATGGCTTGAGAATAAAGAAATATATTGGAGGGGTCTTTGTGCAAACAAAAATTACAATGTTATTGCACGCATTATAAGGATTCAGTAAATGTGATTTTTTTTTGGGTTGTAGGTGTAAATCAATGACAAAACTGAATGGAATTTCTGATGTTTCAAGCTTGATTGATGTAGAAATTTTATTTTATAAACTTTTGGGGTGATATTCACTCATAACTGTTTTAATGGATTAACATTCATGCTAATAGGAATCCAACAAAATTGTTGCTGAATTTTTATGACCAAAAAATAAATATTGCATTTTTGGGAGCCAATTAATGGTTTAATTGAGGCTTTAATTATTCTAATACCTTCGAAATTATATTTATGTGATAAATGACAGTGGGATGGTATCAGAAACCCTCAAGGCTCTGTTTAGAGTGTCCAAATAACTTTTAGAAGGCTATTTTTATTAAGATTATACAAGGCTTGTTTGGGAATTACGGTTTTTCAAATTTCTTGTGTCAATTTGTAAATGTTGCAAATGGTTTGTTGAACATTCCTATCTCTTACTTGTTGTGTGTAATTGGTTTAAAACCTATTTTAAAATTAAAGTTAAAGACAAGCTAGGTGAATTTAGAATTAATTAGTGGGTTAAATGCATGAAATGTTCATATAGGAAATATATATTGTATATATGCTAACTTTGTTTTGAAGGAATAACAAATGTGAGTATGTATGATCTCTACTCAATGTTTTGTGTGATGTATTGAATGATACGAGTAATGTGTATAACGCGGCTTTTGGTTGCCTCCATATTTTTATTTGTGGCTTGCATGTTATTTTAATTTGAGATTGTGAATTCTAAATATAAATTCATTTTCAATATTATTTTAGAATAGTTCTAAGTATAGAATGAGAATTGACTTTAGTTGCTTAGTAACATTAATAAATATTATGGATGAAGCAATTAGATGAAAGTAATTGGCCATATAAACTGACGACGTACGCATGTTATGTGTTTTGTTAATGTTATGAGTTTATCATTGCTATGATATGTCATAGGCTAGATATGGGTGTATATATGCTTACACAAACACCAACCACATAAAGTGAAAGTCCCTCTCATATTAAGACAATCACACTCCTTACTCTTGCCTCATTCCATCTATCGTCAGTGGTGTGACCTGCTCATTAGGCCATATTATCCATCTTTGAAAGTCGAGGGATATGTCAAACATATCAAACAAAATAGAACGAGTTCTCTTAATGAGGCTATCGAAGCGGTTTTCGGCTTTGCGGCGAAGTTTGTTGACTTACATGAGATGTTTGTGAACAAACTTAGGGTCATATGGTGATTTGATTGGCAAGTATTATCTACCAAATATAAAAAAGTTCATGTTTCATGCTGATGTTGGCTTGACTTGGTGAAAAACTGGATCTTGGACCTACTACATACATATTTGAAACAATGATAAATTGTAGTAGAAGTTTTATTAAAGTTGTTTAATGAATCAACTTTTAATGTACGTTGTAGATAATGACAAATCAATTCTCTTTCTAGTGGCATTCTCTCCTTAACATTGACAAGATCTCTTCTGACGATGCTAATTTCATAGATTGGCATTGGACCCTGAAAATTGTTCTCAGGCCTGAGAAGAAAGAGTATGTCTCTTGTCCACCCCGATTTCTGACTCATCAGGAGATGTTACAAGCCAAGAGGAAAATGACAAATATGACAAGCATTTTGAGAATGAACATAGTGTTCAATGCATTATGATTGCTTGCATGAGTCCTAAGCTTCAAAAGCGATTCATGGACTCAGGTACTGACGTCTTCTCTGTCATGAACCAACTCAAGAAAATATTTCAAGAACAGACTCGTATCGATTGGTACAAGGTGATAAAGTCTCCTTTGAGTTGACAATGGCTGAGGGTAGTCCCATAGGGGCTGTTCGGCAACACAGGTAGGATTAGATCTTAATCCGCGCTAAGGAGCTCATGTTTTGTTGTCTTAATCCGTGGATAAAATCTAAGGAGGGTTAATCCAGAGGTAGAGGTATCTTAAGACACGGTTAGGGAATTAAGATTTGGAAAAAGAGACTGAATGAGGGGGGTTCTTAATCCTTACTAACAAATCGATGTTCGAAAAGATTAAGCGACCAAGAAATTTTAAGGAGGCTTAATCCACTTTTGCCGAACAGCCCAATAATTACCAACATGCTAAAAATGATGAAGCTACGTGGATCAAATTGAAAAGTTGGACTCTTCAGTGGGCGAAGGGTTGGCCATGAACATCCTTCTCAACTCTCTCCCGCCGAGCTTTTCTAGGATCATTAATTATGAACTATCATATGCATGGTATGGGGAAGTACTCTTTGGACGAATTGCATGGAATTCTTAAGACAACTGAGATGGACATTAAGAAGAATAGTTCCTCTAATTTTCTCTTGGTAAATGAGGGTGGCAAAATGATCAAGAAAAACAAGCCTAAGGCTAAAAAAGGCAAGGGTAAAGAGATGGCTCAAGTGGTCATGACTTGAAGCTCTTCGAAGGGATCTAAAGACAAAAAATCTCTGCCTGAATTTTCAATACAGAGTGATTCTTTTGTAACAAGTAAAACACATAAATAAATAATCATTATTACATCCATCGTCAATCTGCTATTTAAACTGCTAGACTAACAAATTAATTTATTCTAGGATTATTTCAAATTATATATTTTTTTTGGTACGCAAATCCTTTTGCAGTCATAATAATGCGCTAATCTGCTATTCTGAAAATCGTTGAATTGAGTGATTTCATGAATAATCCTAGAAACCAATCAAAACATTATTTTGAGAAAACAAATAGAGATCTTGTCCCTATTTGTTTTATTGATTATAGGTTTAAATAAGAAACCTATTAATGATTTTCAAAAGATTCAACATAGTTGAATATGGTTATAATATAAAATACAAAAGTGATCAATTACTTCATTCTTAATGTAAATATTCCCATTGATCCTGAACTTCTGTGAGTAGATCTTCCACTATAACAAGCTTTTGAATAAGCTTTTGAACAACCGTTTTCAGTCACAATTTCTTAGCACCGAACTATATATGAAGCCAATCAAAACATTAACAGATATTTCTTTCTTATGATTATGCATTGAAAGCATCGGTATTGGAATTGAATGGTCCAAGGACAAAAGCCATCTACAACAAAATAATTAGTCCAAGTCCAATTTTGCTTCCTTTAGGTATCACGTTTTCTATTTGGAACGAGTAGACCATAAAAGCAGTTATGCATTTAGTTGTATCTGTTAATGTCTGCAGTTAACTAAAGATAAAATTAAAATATCAAACACTTAAAAAATGCGGATATATATTATGGTAATTTATTAAGCCTAGGAAAATAAAATTGAGGACACAGCTTCGAAATATTATGTTAACTTAGCTGATATGAATTCGTCCAAAAATCCTCTCAAGCAAAATTTTAAATTCATGGCAGCAATGGCATCCCTAGAAATCCTAGTGACACACATACTGCACCGTACCCAAACCGTCGTGCCTCCAGCTGGCCGTGACTTTCTCCACTGGTTGGCACAAAGCAGCAGTTATTAGTGGTAATAACTGGATTAAGGAAGCATTGTGTGTCGCTGAGATATATTATATATTGTTGGGGTCTGGGGATTATGCTTTTTTTGTTTTTGTTGTTTGTGCTGTCTTTATTTCAAACATCAATTTGTATAATGAAACAGGTGAATTGCCACCAATTTTTTCGAAAATAAACTACAAATTTTGATGAATTTCAAGTAATACTTGATTGACGTTATTATGTTTGGACTATTTTAGATCATGTCAGTTTGAAGATTACTTATTTATTCTTGCCTAAATTAAAATGAACGTTTAATATTATCAGATATCATCCAATGTCAATAAAGAAAAGCCTACAAATCAGTTACATATCACGATGTAGTAAAAAAATAATGTACTTCCATATTTCCCTTGGTGCAATTATACTTGCAATAAAATTGAGCATGGATTTGAAATTGCCCATAGGGTAATAATAATGTTATTGTTATTTCAATAAATATGATAAAGACACAAATAAAGCACGCAGCTAGTAATATGAGAATATGGATATATAAGAGCTATTTTGCATTTATTATTTTGTGGTAGTTAATAAGTTCAAAATTTTATTAATTATTCATTTAAATGTATATTGTTCGTAGTGACAACTCATTCCATCTTTGCTAGGCTTAATAGTATTACGCATATGTTAAATTTTAGCTGAGGATATTATTGATGGCTATATTTCAATATGTACAATTTTATAATTTTGTTGTTAGTTCCAGTAATTAACCTTTCGCAATGTAAATATAAAATATAAATAAGTATTGATAAGATAATAATATATAAAGTATTTTTTAATGAATATATATATATATATATATATATAGGGATGGGCTATGGTGAGTTGCGAAGTAAGATGTCATTTTTATTTCACGCTCATATTTTTATTTTGAAAATCCAAACAACCGATTCGAACAGCTCAACATGTTCTCCATATTGAAATGTGCTTGTAGACCAAATTTTACATTTTTTGGAATTTTTTTCCTATTTATTAAGCCACTTTGAAAATTGCTGATCCAATGGTCTAGAAAATTTTACTGTTTTTTACTGTTTACCCGGATCTGCGATTTTCAAAGTGGCTTAATAAATAGTAAAATATTCAAAAAAATATAAAATTTGGTCTACAAGCACATTTCAATATGGAGAAAATATTGAGCGGTTTAGATCGGTTGTTTAGATTTTTAAATTTGAATACGAGCGTGAAGTAAAACGTTGTTTTACTTCGTAACTCACTTGAGAAACAGTTTCGCTTCTGTATTGGGAACAATATATAGAAAAGGAAGATAGTTGTAATCGATTCATGGAAAAAAGCCATCCAAGTTGAGCAATGAAAAGTTTTAACATAATGAAAAGTTTGTTAACTTTGTTTATTTTTATCATCCTTATTCAATTCTGTAGTAATCAATTTGCTAGTTTTCTTTTTCATTATTTTTTCAGTGATTGAATAATAAGTTTTACTAAAAAAGTCTCCTTTTGAAATAATAATTAATAAGTATTGTTATGTTATTCCCTAATTCTCTTTATTTACTTATATTGATATTTATTTGTAAGAAAAATTATATGATCAAATGTCTGTTATACTCCTTTAGTTTTATAATTTAACTTGCTTTAGTCCATTAGTCTGATGGATATACATATTTTAAGAGCATGTGATAATTTTCCACAACGCGATTTGTGGTCATTTTTTATCTGAGGTGATGACCTGAGGAGTCATAGGTCAACTTAGCCCTAATTATTACAAATTTACGAAGTCATTGATACAATCAAACCGCATCATCTTCTTCAAAACAATTTAGAAAGGTTGATTGAATTGAAGAAAGTAATAACTAAGAATCTTATAAACCAAGTATAATATTTAGGACAAAAGTACAAAATATTAATTATTAATTTTTCCACTAACGACTATAGTGGCGAGTCCAATATTCATTAAGGATACTAGCGTCAAAAGTTTAGGGGCGAGCCCACTAATGCCTATTTGAGTTGTTAATTAATTTTGGGATAACAAGTATATATCTACAACATACAAATTCTCATATATGCAGGAAATGTCATTAACTATTTGCAAGAAACAAAATTCGTATATTTAATATAGACGTATTATATAATATTTTCACCAAGTATTGGCAAACAACACTTAAACACGTTACTAACCGTAGTTCGTTTTAATCAATTTTAGGCTAAAATCGATTATTTTATTGAATGTTCACCGGCCCACTATAATTTTATTGAAAGTCCACCGGCTCAAATAAACTTGAATATCCCATATATGAATGAATAGACTAATTCGATTATTTTATTGATAAGCAAGAGGTAGTGGCAGGGTCCATGATTTTATTTCTCCGTTGGTGGGCTCAAGGCCGCAATTAGTCCACCGGCCAACGATTTAAATTGTACGAGATCCATGCTGCCCAATAAGCACTATTACATTATTGAAGATTGAATGTAATTGGAACATATATGGTTAATTCAGACACAACAGATACGTAGCGCACACAATATAAGAAGCAAGTCACTATTCATGTACTATGTTGCATTCAATTCTAACCAAATCAGTAAACAATATTGGTGGCATGTTTCTATTAACTTTAAATTTTTTAATTCCAAGCTGCTGTATCGTCTGTCTCACCACTGAATTTATATATAAGAGGGATAGCTCTGAGGCCTTGGTAATAATCACAACACATAAGCTTTTCCCAATTCAGCAGAAATGAGAGGCATTCTCTTATTCTTTGCACTCTTTCTACTCCCTCTGGTTCAATCTACTGATCTTACATCCCAAGCACAAGCTCTTCTCCATTGGAAATACACTCTCCAGACTCAACAACTGCTTTCTTCTTGGAATCTCCATGTTCATCCATGCAACTGGACCGGAATTGCTTGCCGCAATACCAACAAAGGAAGGCAAGTCATCACTAAAATCTCTCTTTCCCAGAAAGGTCTTATTGGTAAATTAGATGCTCTTAATTTCTCTACTCTTCCATCCATGAGAATTTTTAATCTCGGTCAGAATAAACTGAATGGAGTAATTCCTCCATCAATATGTCTCTTCTCAAAACTCACATGTCTTGATCTCAGTGATAATGTTCTCAGCGGTTTGATCCCATCTTGCATTGGAAACTTGACAAACATAAACAGTTTGTTTCTTTGGGGTAATCATCTCTCCGGACCAATACCTCGTGAAATTGGTAATCTTAGATATTTGATGAAATTGGACTTATCTAAAAACTTTCTAAGTGGAGAAATACATACCAATATAGAAAACTTAACCAATCTTTTCCATCTGCAACTTTGGAATAATAATCTCTCCGGATCGATCCCTCCTGAAATCGGTAAACTTAGCCATTTGATAGAATTAGAGCTATCAGGAAACTTTTTTAGCGGAGCAATTCCTACCACCCTAGGAAACCTAATTAATATGAACAATTTTTATGCTCGGAACAATCGTCTCTCTGGACCAATCCCTCCAGAAATAGGTAATCTTACACAGTTGACAAATTTGGATCTAGGAGGAAACTTTCTGAGTGGAGAAATACCTACAAATTTAGAACATTTAACCAATCTTGTATGGCTGAGTCTCCATGATAATAATCTATCTGGATCAATTCCTCATGAAATTGGTAGACTTACACAAGTAACAAGTTTATATCTATCAAAAAACTATTTGAGTGGAGAAATTCCATGTGACCTAGGAAACCTAACTAATATGAACATTTTTTATGCTTGGGGTAATAATCTATTTGGACCAATCCCTCCCGAAATAGGTAAACTTACACAGTTGATAGATTTATCAATATCAAACAACTTTTTGAGTGGAGAAATACCTGCTAATTTAGGAAACATAACCAATCTTGCAAAGCTGCATCTTAGTCATAATAATCTCAACAATCTCATCCCTCCTGAAATTGGTAAACTTAGATATATGACAGAGTTGCAACTATCACACAACTCTTTGAGCGGTGATATACCTACTAATTTAGAGAACTTAACTAATCTTGTCTATCTGCATCTTTCATGCAATAATCTCTCCGGACCAATCCCTCCAGAAATTGGTAGACTTAGACAACTGATTGATTTAAAACTATCAGAAAACTTTCTAACTGGAGAAATTCCTACCACTCTAGGAAACCTAAGTAATATGAACGTTGTTCATCTATCGTCAAATTCTCTATCAGAGCTCATACCAGCAGAATTTGGTAGATTACAAAAATTGAGTGAACTAAATTTAAGTCACAACAATTTCATTGGAAATGTACCGAAACAGTTGGGAATGTTACATGCTTTAAGAACACTTGATATATCATCAAATAGTTTGAAAAGTGTGCCAGAAGAACTAGGCAACTGTGTTAATCTTGAATTATTAGACCTCAGTAATAATAGGTTGACTGGAAAAATTCCATCTAATTTTGGTGACTTAACATACTTACTCGACCTCCTAGATTTAAGCTCAAATCTTTTAACAGGGGAAATTCCAATAACGTTGGCACACTTGATAAGGTTACAAAATCTTAATCTATCTCACAATAATCTAACCGGTCAGATTCCGTCTTCATTGGGCGACTTGTTAAGCTTGTTCACCATTGATTTGTCATACAATCAACTAGAGGGTCCAGTGCCTGATAAAAAAATTTTTTAAGAAAGCCCCAGAACAATGGTTTATACACAACATAAACCTTTGCGGCACTCTTCAAGGTTTGCCCTCTTGTGATGGAGTTGTTAAACGAATGGTTAATTTGACTATAGCTCTAACTTGCGGAGGTACATTAGTATCATTCTTTTTACTATGGCTACTTTACCGACTATACTCAATAAGGAGAAAACCCAAATCGGGGCACATTGGAGATCCTAATAGAGGAGACATTATTTCTGTGTGGAATTTTGATGGGAGAGATGCATATGAGGAGATTATAAGGGCCACAGAAAATTTCAGTGAGAAACACTGCATTGGAAGTGGAGGCCATGCAAGAGTCTACAAAGCAATTTTAGAGCCAAACAACCTCACAGTAGCTATTAAAAAAATTCAGTTCGTATGTGGTGAAACCTCACTAGATGTTGAAGCATTCCACAGAGAAATTCGCACGATAACCCACATTCGACACCGTAACATTGCTAAATTATTTGGTTACTGTTCCTCACCTCAAAATAAATTTCTTGTATACAAGTATTATGAGAAGGGGGATTTACATAATATTCTCAATAGTGAGACAGCAATAGAATTGGATTGGGCAAAGAGAAAAACTATATTGAGAGATATTGCGTATGCTCTCTCACATTTGCATCACGATTGTTTTCCTCCAATAGTACATCGGGATGTAACTTCTAGAAACATCTTGCTCGATTTTGAGTTTACAGCAAGTATCACGGATTTTGGCATCGCTAAATTTCTCAAACCGGAGTCTTCGAATTTGAGCATACTTGCTGGAACCTGCGGCTACATAGCACCAGGTTATGAATACTTGATCTCTCTGTTATTTTTTTTATAGTTCCTATCACTATGTATACTTGAATCTAAGAAGTGGAAATAATTGCAATCTAAATTTTCTTTATTTCTTTATGCAGAGCTAGCTTATAACATGAGGATTACTGAGAAATGTGATGTATATGGTTTCGGAGTAATCATGTTGGAACTGTTTATGGGAAAGCACCCTGGAGATATGATTAATCTATCTGCTTCGGATGAAGAGCAAATCATTCTCGAAGATATCCTTGACCAACGCATTGAACCACCAACTGGACCAGTCATAAATGACATTCTCAAAATGATTAAAATTGCATATGAGTGCTTGAATAATAACCCGTCACTCCGTCCAACAATGCAAGAGGTGGTGAATAGTATCTAGCTAGAAGTAATTAATAGCCATATTGAAAATACACTCGGCAGCTAAAGATTTGGAAATCAAACAAGATATGATAGGATCTATATCTAGTTGAAAAAGAAAAGATGTGAAGAAAGGAAGATGGATCTGCACAGCATATACATTATTTCATATATAGATAATAGTAGATTTCCTTCTAATATTAGATTGTGTATTCTATGTTTCACACATGTAATTGATTTGAAAAAGATACCAAGTTATGCTGATAAATAGGAGATGCTACAGCCGTGTAATCAATTAAGAAAGAAAAGAAATAAAAATCTGGGAGGGAAGGGAGATTCATGGGAGTCTGGTGTTCTTGAGTTATTCTATTACTATTTTTGAAATGGTATCAAGGCGTGGTTGCCTGATGGTATAGCTAGAGAAATTATTGTCCTTCTTGTCTTTAACTTCAATTTCTTGTGTTATACTACTCTAAGGAGTGATCCATACTTGGTAGAACAATGTCAGAAGCTGAATCCCAAGAGTCGACCACCACTGCAGCTTTGATTGAGCAGATGGCTAGAATGATGACTTAGATGGCAGCCATACAAGCTGCTGCTGTGAGCAACCCTTAATCGGCAACACATATCATAACTCTATTTTTTATTTTATTTTATAAAAGGCCAAGGCCTTGTTTTAATTCTGAAAACCAAGTTAATTTACATCCAAACATTATTTGTCCACTGCAACCTCAGCATTCCTAACTAAAGTGAGAACTGAGAACTATGCATCTTCTCCTAATCTAGTATAATAAGTTATGTTGAAACCTATACTGAACCCCAAAATGGAGAGTAATTGCTAGCAATAAACTCTCCCTGTTATTCCAGTACCCATGAACCCGATTTAACATAACAAAGACAGTTTGCTACCAAAAATGAAACAAGGCAAAATATCACACAGAGATTAATATGTGTGGAAAATAGACAAAGCTGTGCTAAACTTCTGGATTGCTCTCTGGTGGGAAGGGAAGCAGCTGGTCATCTCCTTGCAGCCACACTCGAATCGGGATAAGCTCCAGCATTTCATCCGTAGGCATCCAACCTTGCGTTGCCATGTGTGTGTCCTGATCAACTCTCTTGGAACCTAACCAATATTTAAGAAGAGAGACGATGAGAAAAATTAAATTCCTTCCTGTTTTTGGTTGAACATTTTGAAAACATATTTCATTTCTATGTTTCCAAATTGTCCAACACAAAGCACTTAAAACCATTAAAAAATGAACTTTGCTCAGAAGTAGACAATTGTACAGCAAATTCCAGTATATCTTCCATTTTGTGCCATGAAGTGAAAAAGTGGACACTGTTACCCATCCAAAACCAAACCTGCCTTGCGAACGAACAAGTAATGAATAAGTGATTAACCGTTTCGTCATAATTACAAAAGGGGCATTTAGAAGAACCACTCCATCCTCTTGTTCTAAGTTGGTCCTTGATAAGAATTTTATATTGACAGGTAAGCCACATGAAAATCTGTATTTTATGAGGAATAGAGATACCCTACCACAACATAGGATTAGGAGGAACAATTTCTCTAAAATTAAGAATTTTATAAAGCAATCTAACCAAAAAAGTGCCGGATGGTTCCCATTTCCAAGAATTTTTGTCATGTGAATGAGTAAAAGAAAAGGAACTAATAAGTTGCAAAATTGATGCCCATTCCTGTAAGTCTATTCCAACCAGGGTCCTTCTAAAGGTAACACATCCCCCCTGAGAATTGATGACTTTTGTGAGTAGTACCTGCTTGTCCCAACAGATGTTATATAACTGGGGATATAAAGATGCCAAAGTGCAATTATTATGCCAAATATCATTTCAGAATCTCACTGTTGATTGAGTCCCAGGATTAAAGGTAATACTTAAATAACCTAGTTTTCCAGTTTTAGTATAGCAGTCCAGAAAAAGGAATATGCAGTATTGTTTTCAGTATAGTATATGTAACTAATCAAGGTTTTCCATTTACTAGTAAATGATGCATCCTTATACTTCCACCACCACGTGGTAAGAAGTGAGATGTTCATATGTCTAAGGTTAAGGATACCTAATCCTCCCTAGGCTTTAGTGAGGTATACAGAGGGCTAGTTGAGCAGGGAGTACTTTTTCTTTTTTTTATCTATCCCCTGCCACAGAAACTGACATCTAATCTTGTCAATTTCTTTAATTATTGTACTAGGTATTTTGAATAAAGAAAAAGCATATAATGGCACTACTGATAAAACCGAGTTAAGTAAAGTAGTTCTGTTAGTATTTGATAAAAACTTAATATATTTAATAGTGGAAGAGAGAACACTCAATGGCAGAAATTTTTGCCATTCCTTCAGCCCAAATTCCTTCGGCATATTTTTGCTCTTTAACATGCTTCGAACCATGTCGAGTATGGTCTGATTCTTTCTTTCTACTACTCCATTTTGTTGTGGTGAATAAGGGGCTGTTAAGAACCTTCTAATACATTTCTCTTTGCAGAATTTCATGAACTCCTTTGAGGTAAATTCACCACCTCTATCAGACCTCAACCCCTTTATGCGCATACCGCTCAAATTTTCAACAAGCGCTTTAAACTTCTTAAAAACTGAAAAAGCCTCTGATTTTTCCTTCAAAAAATAAACCCAAGTTCTTCGGGAATAGTCATCAATGAAAGTAATAAAATATCGATGATTACCAAAAGAGTTTGGAGTGATTGGACCACATATATCGGTATGAACCAATTCAAGTACCTTCTTTGCATGATAACTTGCTTCCTTCGGAAAAGAGTTTCTTTGGTGCTTTCCTAATACACAACCTTCACAAAATTTATCACAGTGATCTATTTTTGGTATTCCCTTCACCATTCTTTTATTTGCTAATTCTTTCAAACATCGAAAATTTAGATGACCAAACCGCAAATGCTACAACCAAGTTTCATCCTTTACACGTTTTTAAACACTTTGCTTCAACATTCACCAAATTTAATTTAAACATGCGGTTTTTGGTCATTTCCACTTGGGCTAGCAACTGACTATTTTGGTCCCTCAAATAAAGTATTCGGTCTTTCATAAAAATCGTGTAACCACGTTCCAACAATTGACCCAAACTCAAAATATTACTCCTCATCTCCAGAATTTTACCGATAAACCCCTCATTTCCATCTTTACATTGAAAATGAATTTTACCTTGGCCTTTAACTTGCACTTTTGACACATGACCATCAACAACACCTTCAAGTTCTGTAAACATGTGCTTGTATCCACACATATGGTTGCTTGCACCGATGTCCAAGTACCACACCGAATCACTTTTCGCATCAGCCTCTTTGCTTGCTAACAATAGCAATCCATCACTGCCTTTCTCTTCATTTTTCTCATTCTCATCCTTCTTCTCATTATAATAATATTCTGCTGCATAATGCCCATATTTTTTACAATTATAACATTGAATATTGTACTTACTTGATCTTGCTCTACCTTGACCTCGGCCTCCGCCGTACGAGTTTTGTTGGTTCTTCTCTTCCTTATTCTCATGATATTGATCTTATCCTCTACCACAGCCTCTGCCACGACCTCTACCTCGGCCTCTATAGCCGCTACGGCCCCTGCCGCGATTACCTTCACTTCTGCCCATTTTTTCTTCTTTGATTGTCGCCTTGGCTTGAAGTGCTTCCTCCAACACTTCTTGCTTCTTTTTCTTCTTTCTCTGTTCTTGAGCTTCTAAGGAACTTGAGAGCTCATCTACGGTTAATTCTGCCAAGTTTTTCGACTCTTCTATTGCACACACCACATTCTCAAAATCTTCGGTTAAAGACCACAATATTTTGTCTACTACTCGACCATCGGTTAGAGTCTCACCATTTCTCTTCAATTGATTGACAATGGTTTGTACCCTCGTGATATAGTCGGATACACCTTCCGTCTCCTTCATTTTCATCACTTCGAGCTCACCACGAAGAGTTTGTAGGCGCACTTGTTTGACTCGCTCAGCACCTTTGTATGCATTCTCGAGTATCTCCCATGCCGCCTTTGAAGTTGTTGCACCTGCAATTTTCTCAAAACCAGATTCATCAACTGCTTGAAACAAAAGATAAAGTGAGGTTTTATCTTTCATACGCGTTTTTTTCAACGCTTTCAACTGATTCGCCGTCAGATTGCCCGTTGCATCCGGCTCATTATAGCCGGCTTGTACTACTTCCCACACATCTTGCGCACTGAGCAAAGCCTTCATTTGTATACTCCAATTATCATAGTTGTTCTTTGTGAGATGCAACAACAGAACTTGTCCCAACGATGTTACCGCGGAGCTTGCCATGGCTCTGATACCAATTTGTTAGTATTTGATAAAAACTTAATATATTTAATAGTGGAAGAGAGAACACTCAATGGCAGAAATTTAACTTGTATTATCAATATTCTCTTGCTCTCTTACATGCAAAATACTCCTTACACATTATATAGGCCCATAGGAACTTTCTACACACTCAACTATCACTAAATAACATTTAATCCTCTCATTAACCCTCTCTATTTCCTATACACGTTTTTACTCTTTCAAGACATCCTAAAAGACTACAACATGACTTCTAGAGAACTCCAAAATATTCATGACAATTCTAGAGAGTTCCAACAATTAACTAAAACATTTGACCAACTAATTAAGCTTATTATTTCTAACAAGTTCTACCCCCCAGAGACAGTAATTGTCCCTTCTAGTTATGCAATTTTTTCTCTATTTTATCAACCAAAAATCTTCATTCCTGCACACTAAGTTTTTTATCATGTAGTGGTAAACCTAAATATTTGATTGGGAAGGAGGCTGTCTTACACTTGAATGTCTTAGCCAAAGATTTAGTGTGATCAGTATTAATACCATACAATTCAGTTTTCTCTAAGTTTACTCTAATACCCGACACTGCCTCGAAGGCTTGCATAGCCAACCATGTAGCTTCAATTACTTCATGCTTAGCCTCTAAAAACAAAATAGTATCATCGGCGTAATAACAATTAGTGATTGCTTGATTATTAAAACATGACGGCCCGATACCTCTAATTACTTGTGCATTTCTACCCTTAACAAAAAAATTACTTAGTGTGTCGGATGCCAAAATGAATAAGAAGGGAGATAGAGGATCTCCCTGCCTTACCCCTCTCTTGCAAAAAAAATATGGTGTAAGATCACCGTTGATGCTAATACATGACTGTGAACTCAACAGCCATTGTTCTATCCACATTATCCAATGTGTACCAAAACCTCTACTTTTAAGAACTTTCAAAAGATATCCCCAGTTAATCTTATCGTATGCCTTTTCAAAATCCACTTTTATCACTACTCCTTGTTGGTTATGTTTCTTACTATAGTGTGTAACTTCTTGTCCTATAAGCACATTGTCAAGTATATAACTATTAGGTAAAAAAAGTGGACTGACTTTCATCAATGATCCCGTCCATAATTTTTGCTAATCGCTGTGTGATTATTTTGGAGATAAGTTTAAAACTACAGTTTACTAAACTGATGGGTCTGAATTTCCCAATCGTAATATCATAACTCTATCCGTTGCCATGACAAAGGGTATTATTCATCAAGCCATATTGATGTAAAATTTGATGGTACTAACTACTCGGTTTAGAGCCAAGCGGTGGTGATGTATGTCCATGACAGAGAAAGAACAAAGCACCTTACGGGAGAGCCGGCTTCAGCATCCCCAACTGAACCATCATGTCAAAAATGGGTAACTGACGATGTGGTGGTGAAAGGGTGGATTATTAATTTCCTCGAACCATGACCGATGGGGAGTTATATCTGATACCCTACTGCTAGAGATGTATGGGAGGCAATTGCTACAACCTACTACGGCAAAATTGATGAGGCCCAGGTATATGCTCTCAACCGCCAAGTCATACGTGTTAAACAAGAAGGACGAGCCATTCAGGAATACTTCTACGAGCTCCAAGGGATGTGGCATGAAATCAAGTTCCGTTGTCCAAACCCCATGGAGTATGCAGTACACATCGACAAATTCAACACCTTCATTCAAAAGACAAGGGTATACACCTTTCTCGACGGGCTTGATGACATGTCAGATGGACTAAGAGCACAGGTGGTGATGCTTAGTCTGTTTCCTTCAATTGAACAAGCGTACGAGTATGTAAAGAGAGAAGCTACTCAACAATGAATCATGATCAAGGGAGGAGTAGAATCAAACTCGTTAGCTATGATCTCCAAAGGATACAAGTCGGGTAAGGGGTATAATTTTTAAAACAAAAGTTACTCACCATCTTCTTATAATGACAAGGGTAAGATGAGATGCACGAACTATGGCAAAAGTCGGCACACGAAGGAACAATGTTTTGAAGTGGTGGGCTATCCGGATTGGTGGAAAGGAGATAAAAAGAAGAACTATGAAGAAACGGGCAAAGGGGTAGTAGCCACAGCTGCAACTGTGGGCAGCTGAGAGGCCAGCATACGGCAAGTAGACCCGAACCAACATGGCTAGCAGCTAGTAGCCAGCAATAACAACAAGAACCAGCCAGCAGCCAACATCAACAAGCAGCAGAACCGAACCATTATGGTCAGTAGGTAGCAACTAGAGCCGAGGAAGAGAACCATAACAGTGAAGGTAAAAATAGTGGATTTAAAATGAGCATGGATAAGTGTAATATTTCAGATATTAATAGAAATAGAGAAAATAAATGTTGGGTTATTGATTCGAGTACAACCGATCACATGACAAACGAAAAAACAGCTTTAGAAATCTTATGTAGACCACGTAAAACTGTAATAATTAATGCAAATGAGGAAATTTATCATGTAGATGGTAGAGGGGAGATTATTTTATCAAATCAAACCAAGCTAAAAAACACGCTTGTGGTTTCTTCCCTAGCAACAAAGCTGATACCTGTGAGTCAACTTACAAAGGATCAAAATTGCATGGTGCTTATGTTCCATGACTATTGTGTATTCCAGGATATTCTCAAGAAAAAAATCATTGGCCATGGTACTAGACGAGATGAGTTGTATTACTTGGATGAATCTGAAACTGGCAACAATTATATAGTAGGGGGATCATATATCTACTAGAATAAAATTTGGGTATGGCATAAAATACTAGGTCACCCGTCTTTTGGATACATGAAAAACTTTTACCCAATTTAGTTTTGCATTCAGATATTAAAGATTTTTGTTTGTGAAACATGTATCAAATCTAAGAGTCATAGAAAAACTTATTATAGCAGTCCAAATAAATGTAAGAATCCTTTTTATTTGATACATATAGATGTTTGGGGACCATTTCTTATAATTTCCAAATCTAGTTGTAAATGGTATATTTCATTTATTGATGACTGCTCCAGAATGAC
Source organism: Carex scoparia (assembly GCA_024447655.1). Lineage (NCBI taxonomy): Eukaryota > Viridiplantae > Streptophyta > Magnoliopsida > Poales > Cyperaceae > Carex > Carex scoparia. The sequence goes on along the minus strand of JAJHPE010000025.1, from coordinate 3,286,311 downwards.
TTGGCTCTATTTACTTAAAACAAAAGATGAGGTTACTATAGTGATTCAAGGGTTCCATAAATTGCTAAAGACTCAATTTGGGGAAAAAAAATATCATCAGGAGTGGTAATGGGATGGAGTATTTAAACAAAAGGGTACAAACTTCTTTTTAAAGAAAATAGAATTATTCATGAGACAACTTGTGTAGAAACACCTCAGCAAAATGGCATTGCCGAATGAAAAAACATACATCTCCTTGAAATGACCCAATCACTACTACTTGAAAATAAAGTACCTCCTATGTTTTGGGATAATGCCCTTTCATTTGCTGTATACCTCTCAAATCGTACACCCACAAGTGCAAATGATTATAAAAACCCCATCCAAGTCCTATCAGCTCATATGACCATACAATCTGTCTTAAATCTGCCTCTTAAAATATTTGGGTGTGTGGGTGTGTTGCTTACATCCATATACAAAAATCATTTCGCACAAGGTTAGAGCCTAGGGTTGAAAAGTGTGTTTTTAGTGAATGGGAGAAAATAAGAAAGGTTATAAATGCTATAATTCAGGTACTAGAAAATTCCATAGTACCTTGGATTTTACCTTTTTAGAAAATGAGTCATTTTTTAACAAAATCCAAGTTCTGATTCAGGAGGGCAGTAGTCATGCTGAACCAGACTTTTATTTAACTTTTTTATCCAATCAAGCGGCAGCTGGTTCTGGTCCAGGCCCAACAACTCAATCAGGTCCAGCAGTAGCTGATTCGGGTGTAGGCCTAATAACTCAATCAGGTACAGCAGCAGCTGATTCGGGTCAAGGCCCAGCAACTGATTCGGATCCAGCAACAGCAGATTTGGGTACAGATCTAGCAAATAAGTTGGGTCCAGTAGCAGTTGACTTAGTTTCAGAAAATGATGGAGGTTATGAGCAACAAAATCAAGCAGAAACAGGTCAGTCGGTCCCTTCTCCAAATGAAATTAAGCTATGGATAAATCTTACTGAGGAAATACCACTAGAGGATAACTACGAGGTATGTTCTTCTGAAACCCAACCTAGATTTCCTACACGTGTTAATCGTGGAAAGCCACCTAGAAGATACATCCTGGAAGATGGGACGACTAAAGAAATAATATATCGAATTGCAAGTTATACCTCAACAGAAAAATTGCCACAACCATTAAAGAATTGCACAGACCAACTATCTTCTATAGCCATACCCGAAAATGTTGAAGATGCCAAATAGAGCAAGAAATGGACTAGAGCAATGAATAGAGGCTCTCGAAAAAAATTCTATGTGGAAAATAGTTAATTTACCACCAGGAAAAAGGAAAAAGGATAGTTGGGTGTAAATGGGTGTATTCAATTAAATACAATGCAGAGGGAAGATTGATCTGCACAACACATACATTATTTCATATATAGATAATATTTGATTTGCTTGTAATATTAGATTGTGTATTCAATGTTTCACACATGCATATATGTAATTGATTTGAAAAAGATACCAAGTTATGTTGACAAATAGGAGATGCTACAGCCGTGTAATCAATTAAGAAAGAAAAGTAACAAAAATCTGAGAGGGAAGGGAGATTAATGAGAGTCTTGTGTTCTTGAGTTATTCTATTATTATTTTTGACAAGCCGGCCAACTGCTTCATAAAGTCTGGTAGTAACTTCCATATTTGAAGATTAGTTAATTAATTTGTTGTTGGCAATTACAATTCAGTTTTAGAGAATGATGCTTATTTTCATATTTTGGTTTTCGAATATTATATTCTTTAATATATTCAGTTATTCTATGTATGTGTGGTGAGAAAGATTCATTGTGCATGGGCTTACTCTTGCAAATATTTAGTTCCTAGAAAGTCGACTGCTGGGAAGCTTTAAGGTCCAGGTGCTAGGAATATCGACCAAAGAAACAGTGATTAAATTGAACCTTTTCTTCAAAGCTTATATCTGCTCAACTATTTGGAAACCAAATGCAATAACAGTCTAGAACTTGGTAACTGAATGATTGATCTTTTGCATATGTTCCACTGAACTACTGAAGACGGGGCTGTTTTAACTACCTCCTCTTGCCACCTCAAAATAAAAATATGAAAATATTTTTCTTGACTTCATTCGTCCATCCCCACAGACTAGAAATTAACTAGTCCCATTAGTTAGGCGATTTCAATCAGCCTCGTCCCTTTCACATATATTCTAGTACAAAATTATTACTACCAGATCAATCATATTTCGTAAATAATATAAAATGAACAATTGCAAAGATAATCATTCTTGAACCCTCTAGCTCTAATTCAATATATTGCTTACGTGCTTCAATGACCAATCTAGATTAAATATTCAACGTTTGAATGTACACCAAACCTTTGAGGTAATACGTTTAAGAATACTATCCGAATTATGAATATTATTTTTAAGATTATTCCGACTCAGAAAATTAAAATTTTTTTAAAAAATAAATCAAACTGATATATTTCTTATATTGATTTGTTTGTACAATGGGCATTATATAGCCAAAGGAAAAAAATAACTGTTGGAAAAATAAATGGTAACTTTCTATAAAAGAAAAAAAGGTCGAGTAACTTTATATACTAATTTAGTTGCTCCCTTTATTTCTTAACTTAGCCTACGATGAACTATACCCAAAGAGGGTCCTCTGAGGCTAATATGAGTCCGTAATCCTCTTTATTTTTAACACTCATCCTGAAGTTAGGCGTGTAAATATCAATTAACCCTAACTTGCCTATATTTTGTTGAAATAGTTTCGGGTATAAACCATTTGTAAAGACATCAGCTAATTGATCTTCACTTCTTACAAATGAAGTCTCAATTTCTTTAGATTGAATCTTCTCTTTAATGAAATGGCAATCAACCTCGATGTGTTTGGTTCTCTCATAAAACACCGGGTTGGATGCTATATAACGTGCCGATTGATTGTCGCAAAACATTTGCATTGGCAGTTGAATTTGAATTCCAAAATCCAAAAGGAGTTACTTGATCCATGTTAATTCACTTGCGGTGGATGCCATGACACGATATTCCGCTTTGGCACTTGATCGTGCCACAACATTTTGTTTCTTACTTTTTCATGTGACTAAATTTCGCCTACAAAGGTGCAAAAGCCGGTTGTTGATTTTCTATCAAAACTTTTGGTCCAATCTGCATCGGAATAGTCACACACTTTATTAGAATTATTGCATTTCATAATAATTCCCTTGCTAGGGTTCCTTTTAAATATTTTAATATTCTATTAATAGCCTCTAAATGTGGTGTTCTTGGATTATACATGAATTTACTAAGTTGACTTACGGAATATGAAATATTCGGACGGGTTACCGTAAAATAAATCAATTTTTCTACAAGTCGTTGGAATTGGTTTATATATATCTTCTAATAATTCACCATCATTGGTATTTAGTTTGTATTTACGGTCTATTGGTATGGAGGCCAGTTAACTACCCAATTTCCAGTTTCCTTTAACAAATCTAAGGTGTATTTTATTTAAGAAATAAATAAACCTTGACTTGAATATGCTATTTCTATTCCCAAAACATATTTTAAATAACCTAAATCTTTAATGTCAAATTTTTCTTTTAATTGAAATTTTATTATTTTAATTTCTTCTTGATTATTTCCGATGATTATAAGGTTGTACAAGCACGATAGTAGTGTTAGTTCCTATAATTTTAACAAATAGGGAATGATTGGCATTATTAATTTTAAAATTACAGGAAATTAAATAAGAGCTTAGTTTTTCATACCATGCCCTTGGAGATTGCTTTAATCCATAAATTGAATTGTTCAACTTGCAAACTAATCTTTGATTATTTTCTTTATTATGGCCGAGTGGTAAATTCATGTATACCTCTTCTTTAAGAGTTCCTTGAAGAAATGCATTCTTGACATCCATTTGGTATAATTTTCAATTTTAGTTTACTGCAATTGATGAAAATAAAATTTGTACGGTATTCATTTTGGCAACAAGTGCAAATGTCTCATAATAATCTATACCATAGGTTTGTGTATACCCTTTGGTAACTAGATGAGCCTTGTACCGTTCTATTGTACCATTGCTATTATACTTAATTTTATGTACCCATTTATACCCTACGGGTTTTTTATTTTGTGGTAATTGTATAATTACTCATGTTTCATTTTTTTCAAGAGCCTTTAACTCTTCTTCTATGGCTTTGGTCCAAACCGGATTATTAATGGCTTCAAGATAATTGTTTGGTTCTTGTTCTTTTTCAATTGAAGTAAAAAAAAACTCTATGGTTAGAAGAGATGCTGCCATATGAAATAAAATATTGTATAGGATATTGTACCTTATGGAGCCATTCGGCAACAAAGAATTAAGAGTGAAGGATTAAGAGCTTGAGGAGCGCTAAAGAACCGATGTTTGGTTGTCTTAATCCACAGGTGAAGGATTAAGTGCTTAAGGAGAGAGTATAAGTTCCTTAAAGTTCGGGCAGGAGATTAAGATCCGGACAAAAGAAGGCTAAATGAGGTGTTCTTAATCCGGGCTAAGGAATTGGTGTTCGGCGGGATTAACCAGCTAAGGAAACTAAAGGTAGCAGATTAAGTCTTAAGGAGGCTTAATCCACGCTTGCCGAACAGCTCCTATAAGTTATGTAATCTCTTAACTTTGTTGAAGGATTTTTTTTTGAACCGACCTTCTCAATAGTATTTCTTCTATGTTTTGATCTCCTTCATTTGAGGATATTTCTTCTATTTCCTCCTCATTTTCACTTTTATTTTCATTTTCGATTGCAATTCCAATTTCTATTGGTCTTACCTCTTCTATCGATGGATTGGATTGGATTGGGGTAATACGATCTCTTTGAAAGACTCTAATAGATTCTTCATGAATTTTTTCTTTGTAATATGTCTCATTTTCTAAGAAGGTCACATTCCTTGAAATGTATAATTTTTTGTTCTTAGGATCATAGCATTTATACCTCTTTTTTGTGATGAATAACCCAAAAAATAGCCTTAATTGAAGAATAATCCAACTTGTCTTGTTTATTATTCTTGTGTACATAACATGTACAACCAAATATTTTCAAATGCTCAATGTTGATTTTTCTTTGGTAAAAAATTTCTAATGGGCTATTGTACTCTAAATTAATACTTGGCAATCTATTTATCAAATATGTAGCAGTAAGAACGGCATCTGACCAATAAGTTTTTGGAACATTATTTTGAAATAAAAGTACTCGAGACATTTCAAGTAAATACCTATTTTTTCTTTCTGAAACACTATTTTTTTGAGGTGTATACACACATGTTGTTTGATGTAAAATTTATTTTTCTTTAAAGAAATTTGAAAAATTTTGATTTACAAATTCCGTTCCATTATCGGATCTAAAAATTTTAATTTTTGCTTCATATTGATTTTCTATGAAGTTATAAAAGTCTAAGAATTGTGAAAACACTTCACTTTTATCTTTTAATAAATATAACCAAGTTGTTTTAGAGAAATCATCAATAAATATGACAAAATATATGTATCCATTAAAAGAGTTAATTGGGGTCCCCATACATCCGAGTGAACTAAATCAAACAGTTTTTCGCTTTTACAACTTGATAATTTGAAAGGCAACCTAGTATGCTTTCCTAGCTTACAAATTTCACTACTACTATTATCTATTTTTGAAAAATTAAAAAAACTATTTAAAATCTTGTCAGAAGAATGTTCAATTCTTCTATGCCAAAGTACGCTTAATTCTTCATTTTTTGTAGTATTGAGATTGAATTTTTCCTCACTCAAATAATAAAGCCCATTTTCTAGAAATCATTCACCAATCATAACCTTGGTTATTCAATCCTGAAAAATCACATTTTTTGTCAAGAAAATGAGTTCACAATTCAACTCATTTGTGATTTTACTAATAGATAATAAATTGGATGAACAATTTTTTAAATACAAGACATTTGAAATTATTTTTGAAAAAATAATTATTGAGCCTTCTCCACGAATTTCCATTTTATCACCGTTTGCCATAATAACAAATTTTTTGGTTTCGTATTTCCTATAAGAGGTTAATAAATTTTTATTTCCAGTCATGTGATCTGTGGCACCTGAATCCAATATCTATCTAGAATTATTTGAAAAATAAGATAAATTTGCAACACAAATCATACCAGATGTCTTTTGATTTTCCTGTTTCTGATCCAACATCACAGTAAGTTACTGGAGAAGCTGCCTCATGGGATCCAGCGAATTTATTGATGAGGAGGCCCCAGCGCTTCTAATAGCGGACGACTCAGATGCGTTTCTCCATTCCCCAGCGCCTATCTTAGCGGACACTTCTCCTTCCGCCACAAATCCCCTCTTTTCAACTTTGCCTTTCTCCCCTTTTCGATCTCCAGCTCCACCTTTCTTGTGCCACTTGGGCCGGAGATGAGGGTAGAGGAACTAGCATTAGTCCTTGCGATGTCCCTCTCTTCGGCAATGATCGCATTTTACCTCTGCCTGGTCTCCTCAAAAAGGATAAAAGCCAAACCAGAGCACATTGCTAATCCTAGTACAGGAGACATTTTTTGGTGTGGAATTTTGATGGGAGAGATGCATACCAAGAGATAATAAGAGCCACATTTAAAAAGTGTTCTGTTAATGTGTTCATTAATTTTTCAAATCAGTAATATTTACTTTTCTAAATATTTTGTTAGTTTTCTGACCTCCTGTCATCTCACTAATTACTGTAGTGGATGCTTTGCTTCTACCATCTATATCAGGACTTGTATCAAGCACACTAAGGAGAATTGGGGGACATATTAACAGAACACTTTTTAAGTCAAGCACCACACAAACACTTCAAGTGAAAACACCACTACATATGCTGTCATTTTTTTTCATAACCCAAAAAATAAATAAAATAATATTAATAACCAGATTCTCAAAAAAATTTCAACCATGCCCAAACCGCCTCCCCAGGGGGTGGTTTACCTAATTTTTCTATATTAAGCCGTTCTCTCTCTCCTGGTATCACAAGTACGAAATATGAAGTGCAGGTTCAAAGTGAGATCATTCCACCGGTTATGAGCCAAAATGACATTATAGAAACTCATTAACGCGCATGCAAGTACAAAGTCATTTTAGGCGAGAACAATCAAGTAACGTGCGAGTGCCAAGGCCCCCAGTTAGTTCGCATACCGTATTCTCATGTTATGGCGGTTTGCCGAGAACGAAACTTTTATAAAGACGTATTTGTTGATAACTATTACCGTACCGATTTCCTTCTGCACACCTGGACACAATCATTTCACAGCTACCCCAACCAGTACCAGTGGCCATACTACCTTGGGCCTACGGTGGTTCCCGATAAGAAATGGATCAGGAAGGGGAGGAGGAAACACAGGCGGTGAACAATGCATATGGACAGGATGCAAAGTCGTCAAGTAGGACATGAGGCTCACCGTTCTACTACTGACAGGCAGAGAGCAAGTATGTAGATGATCGTACACAACTTAAAATTGATTTGAAATTAAATTTAAATATTGATACTGAATGTTCAATGAAATACATTGCAAAGGCAATAATCGAAGAAAACGAAAGAGAGAATGCTATGGTGGTTGCCAATGCTGGACCTTCTGGAAGCAGGCGACCCAGTCAGGAAAGCCACTCAAGGAGTAGTCAGGGCTCTACAACTGCAGGTGTCGCGCCGTCATCCACTTCCAGAAACCTAAGAAGTAAACTTAGTTTGTTCAGCCGCAGGAAGAGTTAATTCAGCATATATTGCATTTATATTTTTATCTTATATTCCAGACTTATTTGTTCAGTTATGCTATGAACATAATTATAATATTAAAAACATAATATTACAAAATACATAAATTATAAACATAATTATAATGAATATCCATCATCCTATTAAAAAACAAAATCAAACAAAATAAAAATGAATAAGTAAACCACCCCTGGGGGGGGGAGGACGGGTTGGGCTGGGGTAAACCGCCCTCTCGGGGGGCGGGTTGGACTGGGCTGGAGGTCAACCGCTCCTGGGGGAGCAGTTTGAGCATGGTTGAAATTTTTTTGAAAATCTGGTTATTAATATTATTTTATTTATTTTTTTGGTTATGAAAAAAAATGACAGCTACATATGCCTAGTGTGCTGCATTAATAAAAAACTTTTGTCAAAATGTTTACCTGAGAAAATTGTAAAATCATCACAGATATATATACTCATCTGGAAAGAAACGAAAATGTGGATCCCCACCGGTTCCACAAAATGGTACACACGGCAGAGAACTTACCCGCAATTTTTTTTTTTTGCCAAAATCGATCATTGAAAACCCCAAAACTATGTAATATAAAGATGAAATCACTGTTGATGGACACAAGTTATATTATCTTCTTTTACAAAAACAAGTGTAATCTCTCATCTATCTCTAACAAAACACAATTTTTTTTTCCCACATGATAAGCTTCAATATGGTAGTTTAACTTCAGAGAAACTTGTGGGGCACCGAGTCAAAGTCATCCAACTCATATCTCGTTCGCTCTCTCCCAATCTGTACCATTAGTATACAAAATTAAACTCAGAAGAAACTTTGAAGAAAAAAAATTACTTGCTATGTACTGCATAATATACAACCATTGATTCAGGATAGATTTTAACAGAACAGTTTTATGCAGTGCATGAAACATATGGAGTACTGTTTTTATTCTATAGTCTGTGCGTGCACTGTATAAAGCTAAAACTACTTTGTTAAATTTCCCCTTGATTCAAGTACAATTTCCATTACTTGTGTATAAATAAAGATTAAGCTTTACCTTATTCAGATAGGCAGGATCACAAGACATTTGCTCATTTATTGAACTCAATTTCTTTGACAATGCCATTAATCTAGAATAGAAAAATGAACAAAAATATCATTTCAAGTATGCATCAATTAAGGGGATAAGTTCATATATACCACTCAAAACTTTGAAATTAGATATTACCCCCACCAAATTCTATAATTACGTATTTACAATCCAAAATTTTCATAACTGAAATGCTGTTTATTTTTAAATAAATTTATCTTGGCAACCTCTGTGAAGCATCTCAAAAGAGAGAGAGATTCTGGTAGTTTCCTGAATTTACCTTCTTTCTTTCATCTGGTTTTTTCTTATTAACTAGGTTGTTTGTTGTTTTATTGGTACTAAGTCGACTGGTACCGGTTTTAGATGTGCTGGTACCGTCCACTGGTACAAGGATGTAAACTTTATTATTTTCATTTCAATACAAGGTCTGGCAGCTGCTGTCAGCATTTCAAGAGAGAGATAGAGAGAGAGAGAGAGAGAGAGAGAGAGAGAGAGAGAGAGAGAGAGATAGAGACAGAGAGAGAGAGAGAAAGAGAGAGAAGAGTTACCTTGTAATGGAAAAATCAATCTGGTTAACCATTTCACAAGTTTTGTACTCCTCTGGATCTTCATGGAAAATGACCATTCCATCCCTTTGGTTTATTGTTGCATGTATCTCCCCGTCTTGTATCTGAATAATAAAGAGGTTGTATTTACATAAACCACAATGAAATCGATGAAAATAAATAATCAAAATAAACACACAAACTGACCATATGAAGCACATGTAATTCAGCCTCCTTTGGATCATTGAGTTGTACCGAATTGGAGATGTCTTGGAGCGACAAGGTCAAATAAGTTTGAGTAAGCCTCTGGATATTTCGCTTGTACAAAGATGATAAGACTTGCTTCGCCAATCCCAAATTATTGTCCTAAAAAATAACAAAAATAACAATTATAACTCGGTTCAAAGAATATAGCTGTCAGTGCTAGCTTAGTTAAATTATGGCATGTATGAATCCAAGGTGATAGACTATATTGGTAATCCTTGAGTAGATTAAATAAAATGAGTGAGACTATGGTACTATGCATAGCACACATCGTCCATACTATGGATCCATATCTCCATTTTGAAATTTCAAACAGATGATCCCAACCGCTTAATATGATCCCCATATGAAAAGTACTCAGATGCTAGGTTTCACATATTTTACAACGTTTTTACTATTATTTTAGGTAGATAGAAAATCACTACTTTTGGATGGTCCAGAATCTTGAGATCAAGTGATTTTATACGTATCTAAAAAAATACTAAAATATATATAAGAAACATGTAAAATTTGGCATCCAAGTACATTTTCATATGGAGATCATGTTGAATGGTTAGGATCAACTATTTAAACTTGAAAATGGAGATATGGATCCATAGTACAGACTGATGTGCGCTATGCATAGTACCATAGCTTCCCTATAATTAACATATGTGAACTGACGAAGGCGATCATGTTTCAGATGTTGAAACAAAATATAGAGTAAACACAGAATCATTACTCACAGATTGGAACCGTTCTATGTTTTGTTGAATACAGGCCTCAATTTCAGAGTGTGTTCCAGTGCCATAAACTGCAATCAGTTCATGATACGCCTGAAAAAGAAATAGAATTAACAAAAAAGGTCATCACAAAATTCTAACCACATGAGATTTTAAGAAACTGCAAATTTCATAGAAGGGAAGTGTTGGTTACTGTCAGCTATGTGGTATTTAAAAAATTTCCTTGTTGGATAATATAAATAACAAATCTATATTTATAACCCTACAGCAATGTGCTGTATACAAATATTTTACAGGTTATGCTTAAATTAATAACCTATTACTTGGTGTATGCTAACCTTATAATTTTGAGAATCAATTAAATTTACCTGGGCATAATTCTTCAAGTTCCTTTGGGCAGTAGCAGATGTGTATTTTGGGAAAGATGGAACCTGTTCGAATTATTCAAAATAAATAAATAACATTACAAATTTACAATTAAAGCAAAAAAAATGACTTTATTCCAATATAAGCCAATCTAAGCTTTTAAAAACAATTAATCCAATATTCTCTTGGCGTTCAAATGGCAATAATGGTTCAATGTTGAGCCTCCAATTAATATAATCTAGGCTCAATTGCAAGAATATATTTGATTTATCAAATTAGAGACATACCTGACCAGAGTAGATAAGAGACACTAGGATATATTTCTTGTATGCTTCAATTGCTATTGCATTTAGATTTGCCATCGGTGAAGTGACTACCTGAATTTTTCAAAAGAGTTAACTCATAGAACTGTTACAAGAACTAATCCAAATAATGAATTGGTATCAACTACATATGATATCATACCAGTGTCAGACCAAATATTGTTTCTCCTTTTTTTTTTCTAGTGACTTGTTCATCAGTTGATCTCATAAAGGTACTATCCTACACAGTGTTTATATGAGTTGTGCCATGCATTAGCAATCACTTATTAGTAGACAAATAGCATAAGTAGATCATACTAACATTTTGTAGGCATTCTAGAGCTTTTCCAAACCTCTTAAGTCCAATATATATCATTCCTCTGTAGATACAAGCAAATAGAAGCGTTAGTATATATGTTACGACATTTGCATAATTACATATTTAGGAAGTATAAAAAAAAACACCTTCTATGCCCTCTTCTAGTTCCCCATAATCAAACATATTTAGTTACCCAATTGCTTCTCATTACCAATGTTTTTTTGGGTAAAGAAATACAGTTACTCTCATATGGCATGCATATAAATGAAATACAGAGATTTTTAGGAAAAGGTTTTGTACCCATAGTAGTAAAAGAGAAAGAGATCCCTTGGATTCTCTGCCTCGAAAATATCACTCTCTAAGACACTCAAGCCAGCCTTGTAGCACTTAGCCAAGAGACAGAGTTGGAGGAAGTCAGAGTGGAGAGTCGTCAGATGCTCTGGCAAGGCCTGGATCTTGTGCACAGCAGATCTCAATGGCACAATTCCTTGGATCGGTGTTTGCTGTCGCATCACCTGATCCTTGAAACATCGACACACCGCTATAACTGTTGTAACAAGAGGAAGAGATCATTTCTTAGATGATTAATCCAAGGAATTTTTTTTTTGTGTGCAAAGAAGGCCAATACTAACCAAAGAACTTTAACAGGATATCAGCAATTATGCCACTAACTTTAGCAACCCCTTTTACCTAAAATTTGTTATTAACCACTAATAAGTAGGTGCTGTAAAGAAAAAAAAGGTTTTGCTATTACATTTTTTAACCACAGTAATACTGAAAATTTACCAAGTACGTGTCAACATGACATCATTAACCAGTAATAAGTACTAATCTCTCCGTTTCATACTAAATAAAGCACAAAAATGCTAACAAAGAAATAATAATTTATCAAGCCTTCAAAACACCCCCAAAATAGTATAAATTATTTCCCATGACTTGATTGATGCCTTGAAACCCAAAACAGTACAAAGATATGTTGAATTAGACTCAGAAAGAGGAAAAGAAGAAAATATACACTTGTCTGATGCCAAACGAATCTGATGAGCAGAGCATGCTTTCAGGAACTCAGCAATAGATGGAAGGAAATCGCCCACTTGTTCTCTTGTGATTGATGAACACAGATAAGCATCCCTACAATTAGACGAGACAATAAAAAAAAAAGATCTATTATTGCATATACTTACTAAATAGGATAATTACCAGCATTAGTGTACTAACATAACTAGTACAGCATTATACTCTAACCTGGAAAATCACAAGTATTATAAGAAAATTTATTCTAAATTTGAAGACTACCACAGACATAAAAAGGGTACATGTAGATGATCTATCTTCGTAGAAATATGCTTTAATGAAAAAAATTATATCAGTTATTCTGGCTATCTGTAGTTTGGTGGATTACTGGGCTGAAGGTCTGAAAGAGCAAATCAAAGGACATCTTGTTAGAAGGATGCCAGAAGGCCTTGATATGATCCCTCTTCAAAGCCTATCAGATCAAAGCTAGGGTACCAATGGTACCAATGTTAATAGAAATCTGACAATGCATACTATAGTAGCTTTTTAATCTTATGTTCAGTTACCCTAATAAGCTGACAGCTTGTGTGTTGAATGTTTGTGATGTTTGTCTGTTATCTGACATGTTATGTAATGGTACCACTTTGGTACCAGTGTTTTCAATTTTGTATAGGATTTTGAGTTTAGAGATACCCATGCTGGAAAGGTTAACTACAGACCCTATTGATGCAGTTGGTTTTAGCAAAGGACATTCACGATCTAGGGTTTACATCAGAAGAAACCTCCTCAATAAGAGAATAACAAGAGAGATTGAGACATAGATTACTTACAAGAGATAGAGGAATCCGAGGGAGTGCTTGGAAGGGTCGAGCTGAGAGAGGAGCGGCGGCAGATTCGCCGATTGCAACCGGAGCGCCTCATCCGACTGTTTAAGGAGAGAGTGGAGCTGCGGCAACTCTTCGGGCTTCGTAAAGGCTTGTATGTGCGCCACTAGGGTTTCGAGCGACTCCATTGTTGCCATGATTTTGCGATTTTGCTTGAGAGGGTTTTTGGCGAGGAGAGGAAAGCGAAAAGAGAGAAATTGCTGGATACATTCCAAGGATGGGACGGTGAAGATAAATGGACTTTATTGGGCCGGATTACACTGGCATAATAATAGAGCACTTCCCGAAATAGCATATCTGTTGAAAGAATGTAGGCCCAAATTGTGGTGAGCAATCTCCTATTTTTTTGCAAGTGTTGGATAATTTTATTTTTATTTTTAAACAAATACATCTACAAATACAATTAAATGCTTGCACTTACCTATGATTTTAAACAGAAGTATGAATTGTAAATAGGAATTAAATTTTTCTCTATTGTTGTTTTTGAGAGTTATGAGGAGAGAAATATTGAAATGAATTTCTTGTGTATTTTTTATTACTGTTTACAATCTCTAAGTGCCCTATTTATAATACAATCCTAAACGACTAATTTATTGTACCATTGGTTTTGTGTCTATTTGTGGTAACCTATTGGTACCAACTCTGTAACGACTTTTCCTTTATTTACAAAAAAAAAAAACTATTTTATGCTTGATCTAATCTAGAGCCTTTGATCTATGATAAATGGCTGAGATCGATCCTCATCTTCATCAATTTTAACATTTACTGAAAATGGATAGTCAATTCGAAGGAATAACATACAGATAATGAAATATGCAAAAGAAAATGCAGAACAGGTTTCTAAGCCTCTAGTTAGATAAAAGTATACATATTCTCAGTCTTCACCGGAATAAAATCCACTGCTCTCCAAAAATGCTGCTATTCCCTGCTATCCTCTCTATCTCTCTCCTCTTTCTCTCTATCTTCTCTCTCCTCTCTTTTTTTCCTCCTCTTATGAAGAGAAAGATAGAGAAAAAGGTGAAGAGTAGGAAGCTGTTATTTTAAGAAAAAGAGCAGTGGATTCGGATCCGCCTTTACCAGCATGTTTCACGTCGAACTTTAATACTAGGTACCACCACAACAGTTGATTTCTGAGAGCTGCACGCTAGGTGCACCATGCAAAGAGCTACAACTGACATCTCAATCAAAGTATCTTTGGCATTGTCACCGGATTGATCACATCAGAATTAAGTGCGGAAACTTTCACTACAGTTGTCACCTAGATAATATAGTTTCTCTGGGTCAAGGACATTTAGGGACGGCTCTTAATAAAGGACCGATCCTAATACCACTTTCAAGGTCAGCTATTTGAAATGCCTGATCCTGAAAGGTATTAGTTACAATATCATTCCGAAACCGATCCTAATGGGGTGATACTATTTGTACATTCTCCACTAGTGGATGGAGCTACCCTCAAGGAGTGAGAGTCAATTGACCCCATTTATTTTAATTTTTTTTTTCTATTTATGTCTTCTTTTGTATATAGTTTAGAGTAAAATGCTATGGGTAATGTAAAATTAATCTCCATTTGTAGTAGAAAGTTTGTATATGTTTGACCCCATTGTATAAAAGTTTGGCTCCGCCCTTGCTCTAGACCTAACAATAGTGTTTAGTAACCATCTAGTACACTATTGCAGAACATAGATGAAGCAATGAGCATGCATTTACCAACTTTTTTAATACCAGGAGATGGCACGAAACGTACTACAAGAAAAGCTATTTCTGAAAGAGATATTGCTGTGAATAATAATGGTAATCTCATATAAAATAGAAGATATATATTACAACAATATTATATGCACGATGATTATTTCTCACCGCGCGTACATAGAATAAGTGAATATTATTAAAATATAAAAACTTCTAAATACAAAATATGAAATAAAGCATCATGCTCTAAATCTGAATAATATAATTACCAACAACAAACTAATCTTCAAACATAGTAGCTACGTACTACAAAAAATTATGAGGGAGTTGGCCATTCACTTCTAAATACTATTGATCACCTCTTGTCACTACTACAAAAATACAGTTTGTACATGGACTTTAACTGAATGAGCTACACGGATTTGGAAATGTATGCAATAATGGAGTGTAGGAAAGTCAACTATTTACACACGGATAATTATCCGTGTACGATTATACTAATCCTACACGGATTATTAATAAAGAGCTGTGTGGAAAGCCTCCAAAAGTACACACACCGCAAGAGAGCTACACGGTTTTTAATAATTATCCGTGTAGGAATAGAATTCCTATATTGACTAAAACCGTGTAGGAATATATGTGTAGGAATCCTATTCTTACACGGATAATTATTAAAAACCGTGTAGGAATAGTAATCCTACACGGATATTGCTTTAAAAATCCGTGTAGGCTAGGAAAATATTTATTTTTATCTCTTCCTACACAAATTTTATTTAAATATCCGTGTAGGATTTTCCCCTTTTTTTGTATTTTTTTTTTGTTTTTGGCTAGCCTCCACTTTTGCTAGTCATTAAATTATATATAATCAGAATTTTTTTTTTGCCCAAAAACAGATCCCCCAAAACATAATATAACAATCAAAATTAATAATTACACTAATTAATTTATACAAATCCATATTGTTTTTTACAAAATTCTGAAATAAACAATCTTGTCCACATCTCTCTCACTTGGTTGATTTGCTCGGTTGAGAATGCGGCTTGGCTCCAGTTATACTATAATTATAATTTGAGTTAGTAACGAGACACGGATAAAATTATTGATATTTTTAAAATGAAAATTAATGTGAATTACATACCTCTTTTGGAAATTTAAATTGAATTCTTTCGATCCAACTAAACATGAAAAGCATTGTGTAATAAGCGCACTCCCAAGACTGCTTCTGTCGCGTGCACTGAAATTTATATTTATCGGCCTATGTTAGAATAAAAATAATTTTTTGAACTCTAAAATTTAAGTAAAAAAATTATAGGGTGCTCACCAGCATCCACTCAATTTTGAATTTATCTTTCAAGGCCCCTGGTCCTTTTCCTTGCACTCCTCCCTATCGAGCATATTTGTTCCCAGCCCTTACAAAATTATGTGACTGTAATCAGTAATTTCGATCCACAATTTAATTACAATTGAAAAACAATCAAACCTAGTGAAAAGATACTGTGTCAAAAATGAGTAGATGTTTCTACTATCTTATGGTTTGATTCCTCTTGGCCTAGTAGAATCTATGAAAAATGTCCTATTGGTGTGTATAAATACAATTATAATCACATTTAATTTTTTTTTATAATTATTTAATTGAAAATATAGAGAAAAATTGAAGGTTAGAATCGTACATCTAGTGATATGGCACGAGAATAAATCTCTTGCCGTCCGTTTGGCAACGATGAATTGCAGAGCACATGTAGTCGACACACGCTCACCCTGACTTTTTAGCACAGTGGCATTGAGTTTGCCAGGGTCCAAAATTACACTCTGGTTTACCTTATTTTCGAGCGACCATGATTCGCAGGTTCGGAGCAACTTCCTGAGAGAGGAGAAAATCACAAGAAAAATCTCAGGTCCTAGCTGCGCAATAATCAGATCCAGCCAATCCAGAGGAGAGAGAGTGATCAAAATGGCGCTTCTAGAGAAGCATTTTATTTCATTAAAAACTCTAATTGTCTTTCCTACACGGATTTATAGGTACAAATCCATATAGCTCTCTCAACATATGTACACGGATATTTACATAAAAAACCGTGTAGGAATTGTGAGAGAGCTACACGGATATTTAATAAATCTGTGTAGGAATATGATTTCTACACGGTTTTTTATGTAAATATCCGTGTACATATGTTGAGAGAGCTACATGGATTTTGAACATTGGAAAAATCTTATTTTATACACTTTTTTTTTTATAAAATAGAGGAAATCCGTGTATAACCTACTGTGTAAGAAGTGTTTTTTTGTAGTGTGTATTGTTGGACGGAGCGACGGTTTTTTATTCAAGCACTAATAACCAATCCGAATCATTTTGAGAACTTCATTGATAACTTGTCCTGTTGGTGGTTCAATGCGTTAGTCAAGGATATCTCGTAGGATGATTTCCTCTTCGTCAAAAGTCAGTATATTTATCATATCTCTTGGGTGCTTTCCTATAAACAGCTCCAACACAATTACTCCAAAACTATATTACTCCAAAGCTATATACGTCACATTTATCCTCATGATATAGGCTAGTTCTGCATAGTGACAAAAGAAAAGTCAGATTGCAATTTTATATTTACACTTTTTTCAATACAAATATGGTGATCGAAGCTAAAAATACGATAATAGGGTGGTCAAATGTACATAACCTGGTGCTATGTAACCATAGGTTCCAGCAAGTATGCTCCAATTGGAAGACTCCGGCTTCCAACTTGAGAAATTTAGCAGTACCAATATCCAAGATACATGTTGTGAATTCATAATCAAGCAAGATGTTTCTACTAGTTACACTACTACAAAAAAAATACTTCCTACACTGTATCTTATACACGGATTTTCTTTATTTTATAAAAAATCGTGTATGAAATATGATTTTTCCAATGTTCAAAATATCTGTAAGAATTCTACACGGATATTAAGTTAAAAATCAGTGTACAATTCCTTGAGAAAAAAACCATGTAGAAATGAAGGAATTGTACATGAATTTTTCATTAAATATCCGTCTAGGAATGTTTAGAGAGCTACACGGATTTTTATTAAAAAAAAAACTGTGTAGAAAGGTAGGAATTGTACACTGATATTTTATTAAAAAGAAGTGTAGGAATGGCTAGAGAGCTACACGGATTTTTTATATAAAAATATAAAAATCCGTGTAGAAAGGTATTTTTAGGGTTTTGGTTACATAAAAGGTCTTCTCCTTTCAGCGCCGTTTTGATTTCATAATACTCTCTCTCTCTCTGTATTGAATATTGGTCTGATTTATGCGCAAAGCACAGTTGAGATCTGAGATCTTTGAATTTGTTATTTTCTCCTCTTTATCTTGCTAAGTTAAGCCGTGTGTGTGTGTGTGTATTTCTTTCTCTAATTTTCTGTTACTTATTATTGCTTATTTAGGTCATATGTAATTATTTTTTGTTATTTCTCTTTTATTTTTCTTTTCGGTTTTGTAGGGTTTTGGCTGGTTACTGTTCTTTTCACCTTGGTTGGCTACTATTCTCTTTACCACCCTCCCTTCGTAAATTTATATAAGATGCGATAATTTTTTTCTTACCAAATTGATTTTCAATGGTTTGTATAAAATCTGTACAGATTCAATTAATTTTATGTATAACAAACAAGGAAAAATGAGGTTCCTAAGCATAAGAACAAATGCAAATGAGTTTCATAAGCACAAGATCACGGGCAAATTATGATGCAAAGCGCAAGAACAACGACAAGTGCGATTGTTAAGCACAAAAAAAAAGTGTAAATGATATTGCTAAGTACAAGAAGATGGGCAAAAGAGGTTAAGAAGCATATGAACAACGACAATTGAGGTTGCTAAGCATATGACCAATGGCAAATGAGGTTATTTAGCACAAGAACAAATGCAAATGAGGTTCATAAACACAAGATCAAGGGCAAAAAAGGTTGTTAAGAACACGAACAATGCCAATTGAGGTTGTTAAGCACACAAACAATGGAAAACGAGGTTCCTAAGCACAAGAACAAATGCAAATGAGGTTCATAAGCACAACATCAAGGGCAAATTATGTTGCAAAGCGCAACAACAACGACAAATGAGGTTGTTAAGCACAAGAACAAGTATAAATGATGTTGTTAAGCACAATAACATGGGCAAAATATGTTAAGAAGCATAAGAACAATTCCAATTGAGGTTGTTAAACACACAAATAGGGGCAAATGAAGTTCTTAAGCACAAGAACAAATACAAATGAAGTTCATAAGCGCAAGATCATGGGCAAATTATGTTTCAAAGTGCGAGAACAACAACAAATGAGGTTGTTAAGCACAAGAACAAGTGTAAATGATGTTGCTAAGCACACGAGCAAGGGCAAAAGAGATTAAGAGGTATATATGAACAACGACAATTAAGATTGTTAAGCACACGAACAACGGCAAATGAGGTTCCTAAGCACAAGAACAAATAGCCATGAGGTTCATAAGCACAAGATCAAGGACAAATTATGTTTCAAAGCGCGAGAACAATAACAAATGAGGCTGTTAAGCACAAGAACAAGTGTACATGATGTTGCTAATCAGAAGAACAATAGCAAAAAGGGTTAAGAACATATGGACAATGACAAATGAGGTTGTTAAGTACACGAACATAGGCAAATGAGGTTTCTAAGCACAAGAACATGCAAATGAGGTTCGTAAGTGCAAGATCAAGAGCAAATTATGTTGAAAAGAGCAAGAACAACGACAAATGAAGTTGTTAAGCACAAGAACAAGTGTAAATGCTTTTTGCTGATCATAAGAACAGGGGCAAAAGAGGTTAAAAAGCATATGAACAATGACAATTGAGGTTGTTCAACACACAAACAGGAGTAAATGAGGTTCCTAAGTACAATAACAAATGCAAATGAAGTTGATAAGTGCAAGATGAAGGGAAAATTATATTTCAAAGTGCAAGAACAACGATAAAAGAGGTTGTTAGGCACAATAACAAGTGTAATTAATGTTGCTAAGCAAATGAACAAGGGCAAAAGAGGTTAAGAAGCATATTAACAACGACACATGAGGTTCCTAAGTACAAGAACAAATGCAAATGAGGTTCATAAGCACAAGAGGTCATTAAGGACATGAACAACGCCAATTGAGTTTGTTAAGCACACAAACAAGATTAAATAAGGTTCCTAAGCACAAGAACAAATGCAAATGAGGTTCATAAGCACAAGATCAAGAGCAAATTATGTTGCAAAGAGCAAGAACAACGACAAATGAGGTTGTTAAACACAAGAACAAGTGTAAATGATGTAGCTTAGCACAAAAAATAAGGGCAAAAGAGGTTAAGAAGCATATGAATCATGACAATTGAGGTTGTTAAGCACACAAACAAGGGAAAATAAAGTTCCTAAGCATAAGAACAAATGCAAATGAGGTTCATAAGCACAAGATCAAAGGCAAATTATGTTGAAAAGCGCAAGAACAACGTCAAATGAGGTTTTCAAACACAACAACAAATGTAAATGATATTGCTAATCATAAGAACAAGGGCAAAAAAGATTAAAAAGCATATGAACAACGACAATTGAGGTTGTTAAACAAACAAACAGGGGCAAATAAGGTTCCTAAGCACAAGAACAAATACAAATGAAGTTCATAAGCGCAAGATCAAGGGCAAATTATGTTTCAAAGCACAAGAACAACGACAAATGTGGTTGTTAAGCACCAGAACAAGTGTAAATGATGTTGTTAATGACAAGAACAAGGAAAAAAATGTTAAGAAACATCTGAATAATGACAGATGAGGTTGTTATGTACACGAACAAAGACAAATGAGGTTCCTAAGCGCAAGAACAAATGCAAATGAGGTTCATAAGCACAAGAGCAAAGGCAAATTATGTTGAAAAGCGAAAGAACAACGACAAATGAGGTTGTTAAGCACAAGAACAAGTGTAAATGATATTGCTAATCACAATAACAAGGGCAAAAGAGGTTAAGAAGCATATGAACATTGACAATTGAGGTTGTTAAACAAACAAACAGGGGCAAACGAGGTTCCTGAGAACAGGAACAAATGCAAATGAAGTTCATAAGCGCAAGATCATGGGCAAATTATGTTTCAAAGCGCAAGAAGAACAACAAATGAGGTTGTTAAGCACAAGAACAAGTGTAAATAATATTGCTAATCACAAGAACAAAGGCAAAAGAGGTTAAGAAGCCTATGAACAATGACAATTGAGGTTGTTAAGCATACAAACATGGGCAATGAGGTTCCTAAGCACAATAACAAATACAAATGAAGTTCATAAGCTCAAGATGAACGGCAAATTATGTTTCAAAGTGCAAGAACAACAATAAATGAGGTTGTTAAACACAAGAACAAGTGTAAAATGATGTAGCTCAGCACAAGAACAAGGACAAAAGAGTTTATGAAGCATACGAGCAACGACAATTGAGGTTGTTAAGCACACGAACAAGGGCAATTGAAGTTCCTAGCACAAGAACAAATGCAAATGAGGTTTGTGTGCGTAAGATCAAGGGCAAATAATGTTGCAAAGCACAAGAACAACGACAAATGAGATTCTTAAGCAAAAGAACAAGTGTAAATGATATTGCTAAGCACACGAGAAACGGCAAAAGAGATTAAGAAGTATATGAATAACGACAATTCAGGTTGTTAAGCACATGAACAAGGGCAAATGAGGTTCCTAGGCGCAAGAACAAATGTCCATGATGTTCACAAGCACAACATGAAGGGCATATTATATTGAAAAGCGCAAGAATAACAACAAATGAGGTTGTTAACGACGAGAACAAGTATAAATGATGTTGCTAATCACAAGAACAAGGGCAAAAGAAGTTAAGAAGCATATGAACGATGACAATTGTGGTTGTTAAGCATACAAACAAGGGAAAATGTGGTTCCTAAGCACAAGAACAAATACTAATGAGGTTCAGAAGCGTAAGATCAAGGGAAAAAGAGGTTGTTAGGAACACGAACAATGCCAATTGATGTTGTTAAGCACACAAACAATGGAAAATGAGGTTCCGAAGCACAGGAACAAATGCAAATAAGGTTCATAAGTGCAAGATCAAGAGCGAATTATATTGCAAAGGGCAAGAACAACGACAAATGAGGTTGTTAAACACAAGAACAAGTGTAAATGATGTAGCTCAGCACAAGAACAAGGGCAAAAGAGTTTAAAAAGCATACGAGCAACGCCAATTGAGGTTGTTAAGCACACAAAGAAGGGCAAATGAAGTTCCTAGGACAAGAACAAATGCGAATGAGTTTTGTGTGCGTAAGATCAAGGGCAAATAATGTTGCAAAGCGCAAGAACAATGACAAATGACATTGTTAAGCACAAAATGAGTGTAAAGGATATTGCTAAGAAGAAGAACATGGGCAAAAGAGGTTAAGCAGCATATGAACAATGACAATTGAGGTTGTTAAGGACACGAACAAGGGTAAATGATGTTGTTAAGCACACGAGCAAGGGCAAATTATGTTTCAAAGCGCAAGAACAACGACAAATGTGGTTGTTAAGCACCAGAACAAGTGTAAATGATGTTGTTAATGAGAAGAACAAGGGAAAAAATGTTAAGAAACATCTGAATAATGACAGATGAGGTTGTTATGTACACGAACAAAGACAAATAAGGTTCCTAAGCACAAGAACAAATGCAAATGAGGTTCATAAGCACAAGAGCAAAGGCAAATTATGTTGAAAAGCGAAAGAACAACGACAAATGAGGTTGTTAAGCACAAGAACAAGTGTAAATGATATTGCTAATCACAATAACAAGGACAAAAGAGGTTAAGAAGCATATGAACATTGACAATTGAGGTTGTTAAACAAACAAACAGGGGCAAATGAGGTTGTTAAGCACAAGAACAAGTGTAAATGATGTTGCTAAGCACACAAGAAATGGCAATAGAGATTAAGAAGTATATGAATAACAACAATTGAGGTTGTTAAGCACACGAACAAGGGAAAATGAGGTTCCTAACCGCAAGAACAAATGCCCATGAGGTTGATAAGCATAACATCAAGGGTACATTATGTTGAAAAGCGCAAGAACAACGACAAATGAGGTTGTTAACCACAAGAACAAGTATAAATGATGGTGCTAATCATAAGAACAAGGGTAAACGAGGTTAAGAAGCATATGAACAATGACAGGGAAAATGTGGTTCCTAAGCACAAGAACAAATACTATTGAGGTTAAGAAGCGTAAGATCAAGGGCAAAAGAGGCTGTTAAGGACACGAAGAATGCCAATTGAGGTTGTTAAGCACACAACCAATGAAAATGAGGTTCCGATGCACAAGAACAAATGCAAATGAGGTTCATAAGCACAAGATCAAGAGCAAATTATGTTGCAAAGAGCGAGAACAACTTCAAATGAGGTTGTTAAACACAAGAACAGGTGTAAATGATGTAGCTCAGCACAAGAACAAGGGCAAAAGAGTTTAAAAAGCATACGAGCAACGCCAATTGAGGTTCTTAAGAACACAAAGAATGGCGAATGAAGTTCCTAGGACAAGAACAAATGCCAATGAGTTTTGTGTGCGTAAGATCAAGGGCAAGTAATGTTGCAAAGCGCAAGAACAACGACAAATGAGATTGTTAAGCATAAGAACAAGTGTAAATGATGTTCCTAAGCACACGAGAAAGGGCAAAAGAGAATAAGAAGTATATGAATAACGACAATTGAGATTGTTAAGCACACGAACAAGGGCAATTGAGAGGTTCCTAAGCACAAGAACAAATGCAAATGAGGTTCATAAGCACAAGATCACGGGCAAATTATGTTGCAAAGCGAAAAAACAACAGCAAAGGAGGTTGTTAAGCACAAGAAAAAGTGTAAATGATGTTGCTAATCATAAGAACAAGGACAAAAGAGGTTAAGAAGCATATTAACAACGACAAATGAGTATGCTAAGTACACGAACAAAGCCAAATGAGATTCCTAAGCACAGGAACAAATGCAAATGATGTTCATAACCACAAGATCAAGGAGAAAAGAGGTTGTTAAGCACACAAACAACGCCAATTGTGGTTGTTAAGCACACAAATAAGAGCAAATGAGGTTCCTAAGCTCAAGAACAAATGCAAATGAGGGTTGTAACCGTAAGATCAAGGGCAAATAATGTTGCAAAGCGCAAGAACAATGACAAATGACGTTGTTAAGCACAAAACGAGTGTAAAGGATATTGCTAAGAAGAAGAACATGGGCAAAAGAGGTTAAGCAGCATATGAACAACGACAATTGAGGTTGTTAAGGACACGAACAAGGGTAAATGAGGTTACTTAGCTCAAGAACAAACGCAAATGAGGTTCATAAGCACAAGATCAACGGTAAAAGAGGTTTTTAGAAACACGAAAAATGTCAATTAAAGTTGTTAAGCACACAAACAATGGAAATTGAGGTTCTGAAGCACAAGAACAAATGCAAATGAGGTTCATAAGCGCAAGATCAAGAGCAAATTATGTTGCAAAGGCTAGAACAATGACAAATTATGTTGTGAAGCACAAGAACAAGTGTAAATGATGTTGCTAATCACAAGAACATGGGCAAAAGAGGTTAAGAAGCATATGAACAACGCCAATTGAGGTTGTTAAGCACAGAAACTGGGGCAAATGAGGTTCCCAAGCATAATAACAAATGCAAACGAAGTTGATAAATGCAAGATGAAGTGCAAATTATGTTTCAAAGTGCAAGAACAACGATAAATGAGGTTGTGAAGCACAAGAACAAATGCAAATGAGGTTTATAAGTACAAGAGCAAAGGCAAATTATGTTGAAAAGCGAAAGAACAACGACAAATGAGGTTGTTAAGCACAAGAACAAGTGTAAATGATATTGCTAATCACAATAACATGGGCAAAAGAGGTTAAGAAGCATATGAACATTGACAATTGAGGTTGTTAAACAAACAAACAGGGGCAAAGGAGGTTCCTGAGAACAGGAACAAATGCAAATTAAGTTCATAAGCGCAAGATCATGGGCAAATTATGTTTCAAAGCGCAAGAAAAACAACAAATGAGGTTGTTAAGCACAAGAACAAGTGTAAATGATATTGCTAATCACAAGAACAAAGGCAAAAGAGGTTTAAGAAGCCTATGAACAATGACAATTGAGGTTTTTAAGCATACAAACATGGGCAATGAGGTTCCTAAGCACAATAACAAATACAAATGAAGTTCATAATCTCAAGATGAACGGCAAATTATGTTTCAAAGTGCAAGAACAACGATAAATGAGGTTGTTAAACACAAGAACAAGTGTAAATGATGTAGCTCAGCACAAGAACAAGGACAAAGAGTTTATGAAACATACGAGCAATGACAATTGAGGTTGTTAAGCACACGAACAAGGGCAATTGAAGTTCCTAGCACAAGAACAAATTCAAATGAGGTTTGTGTGCTATCAAGGGCAAATAATGTTGCAAAGCACAGGAACAACGACAAATGAGATTCTTAAGCATAAGAACAAGTGTAAATGATGTTGCTAAGCACACGAGAATCGGCAAAAGAGATTAAGAAGTATATGAATAACGACAATTCAGGTTGTTAAGCACATGAACAATGGCAAATGAGGTTCCTAGGCGCAAGAACAAATGCCCATGATGTTCATAAGCACAACATCAAGGGCATATTATATTGAAAAGCGCAAGAATAACAACAAATGAGGTTGTTAACGACGAGAACAAGTATAAATGATGTTGTTAATCAGAAGAACAAGGACAAAAGAAGTTAAGAAGCATATGAACGATGACAATTGTGGTTGTTAAGCATACAAAAAAGGGAAAATGTGGTTCCTAAGCACAAGAACAAATACTAATGAGGTTCATAAGCGTAAGATCAAGGGAAAAAGAGGTTGTTAGGAACACGAACAATGCCAATTGATGTTGTTAAGCACACAAACAATGGAAAATGAGGTTCCGAAGCACAGGAACAAATGCAAATAAGGTTCATAAGTGCAAGATCAAGAGCGAATTATATTACAAAGGGCAAGAACAACGACAAATGAGGTTGTTAAACACAAGAACAAGTGTAAATGATGTAGCTCAGCACAAGAACAAGGGCAAAAGAGTTTAAAAAACATACGAGCAACGCCAATTGAGGTTGTTAAGCACACAAAGAAGGGCAAATGAAGTTCCTAGGACAAGAACAAATGTGAATGAGTTTTGTGTGCGTAAGATCAAGGGCAAATAATGTTGCAAAGCGCAAGAATAACGACAAATGAGATTGTTAAGCATAAGAACAAGTGTAAATGATGTTGCTAAGCACACGAGAAATGGCAATAGAGATTAAGAAGTATATGAATAACAACAATTGAGGTTGTTAAGCACACGAACAAGGGCAAATGAGGTTCCTAAGCTCAAGAACAAATGCCCATGAGGTTGATAAGCACAACATCAAGGGCATATTATGTTGAAAAGCGCAAGAACAACGACAAATGAGATTGTTAACCACAAGAACAAGTATAAATGATGGTGCTAATCATAGGAACAAGGGTAAACGAGGTTAAGAAGCATATGAACAATGACAATTGTGGTTTTTAAGCATACTAACAAGGGAAAATGTGGTTCCTAAGCACAAGAACAAATACTATTGAGGTTCATAAGCGTAAGATCAAGGGCAAAAGAGGTTGTTAAGGACACGAAGAATGCCAATTGAGGTTGTTAAGCACACAACCAATGAAAATGAGGTTCCGATTCACAAGAACAAATGAAAATGAGGTTCATAAGCACAAGATCAAGAGCAAATTATGTTGCAAAGAGCAAGAACAACTACAAATGAGGTTGTTAAACACAAGAACAAGTGTAAATGATGTAGCTCAGCACAAGAACAAGGGCAAAAGAGTTTAAAAAGCATACAAGCAACGCCAATTGAGGTTCGTAAGAACACAAAGAATGGCGAATGAAGTTCCTAGGACAAGAACAAATGCCAATGAGTTTTGTGTGCGTAAGATCAAGGGCAAGTAATGTTGCAAAGCGCAAGAACAACGACAAATGAGATTGTTAAGCATAAGAACAAGTGTAAATGATGTTCCTAAGCACACGAGAAAGGGCAAAAGAGAATAAGAAGTATATGAATAACGACAATTGAGATTGTTAAGCACACGAACAAGGGCAATTGAGGTTCCAAAGCACAGGAACAAATGAAAATGAGGTTCATAAGCACAAGATCACGGGCAAATTATGTTGCAAAGCGAAAAAACAACAGCAAATGAGGTTGTTAAGCACAAGAAAAAGTGTAAATGATGTTGCTAATCATAAGAACAAGGACAAAAGAGGTTAAGAAGCATATTAACAACGACAAATGAGTATGCTAAGTACACGAACAAAGGCAAATGAGATTCCTAAGCACAGGAACAAATGCAAATGATGTTCATAACAACAAGATCAAGGAGAAAAGAGGTTG
>JAJHPE010000025.1:3233999-3258704 GCA_024447655.1 Carex scoparia | reverse complement strand
CCTTATTTTGCCTAGATTACGACCCCGATTTGTACCAAAACCTGTGCTTTAAAGCCTACAAATATGGACCTTTTTACTTAATTATCATTAGAATGTGGTACTGTTGTGTTTTGTTTGTCGTTTTGCAGAAAAACGCGAAATTCCGGGTCGACACCTCTCCCATACGGCCCGTATAGGTGTCCATACGGCCCGTACAAGATCAGCCCAAAACCACGAAGGTTCCATATTAGAGGCAACAATTCTCCAAGGCAAAGCACAAGTATACGGTCCGTATAGGATTTTCATACGGACCGTACAAGCTATTCCGAAACCCAGGCTGGAATTGGAAACAGAGACAGCTGGGGGGACTGAAAAGGAAGGCTTTCAATACGCGATTTGGGGGCATTAAGGCACAGGATTCCAGATCAGAAAGAATCTTTTGACTCATCTCTGGTGCTTGGGAGAGAAGGAAGAACGGGGAGAAGAAGAAGAAGTTCTACAACGGATTCTTCGATTTCTTCTATAGTTTTGCCATGAACTCTTTTATTATTACTGTTTTGTGTTATTTTGAGATTATGAGTAGCTAAATTTACTGTTTCTAGGGTTAAGATGTAGTTGACGCTTGGTTTTACTTGTTTGCTACTGGATTATGTGTTGAATGCTTAGTTTTTATCTTGTTGTGTAGTATTTTAATTGCTCGGTTTTTGCATGCTTGAGTTTGATTAGTCATCCCGTTAGACGAATGCGCATGTCTAATTGTTAGGAACCAAGTCTATGATACTTAATCCAACTGAACCAAGTATATGAGGTAGATCTACGGATCAAGGAGTACTGAAAGGGAAACTTTCCTCGAGGCGAAAGTCCTTGGATACCTTTAGTAAACCAACAAGTGACTTAGATAACTTAGTCCAAAATTACGAAAGTTGAGGGTTAACGCATCTAAGAGGGGAGTAGTTGAGTCCCGTAAATCGGGTTCTAAGCCAAAATTGCGAACGCTGAGGTGAGGAACTTAGACCTGGTCGATGGAAACCCTAGGCAAAAGCACCAACATAGAAACAGTGGCTGCAGTATTCATTCGGGGGCCTATACGGACCGTATAGGATTCTATACGGGCCGTATACCCTGGAGCCAAGCAGATACGAAATCTGACACCCTGGAAACCCTTTTTATAATCTGAAAAACAACTTTTAATCCTGTTTTAATTGTTTTAATATTGTTATTGATCAGTAGTTTAATATAAACAACCACCAATTCAACCTTTCTTCACTTCTAGAAATTTAGTAAATTAAGTAAAGTCCGGTCGTTTTTATTCCGTCCCTGTGGATACGATACCCGACTATACCAATGGTAGGTACTGTGCACTTGCAGTCCCGACCAGAGGTAGAACTCGAGTTTTAAAAGGTACATTTCAGATCGAAACTTGGGAGTGCATTTCTGGTGCGAACAAGTTTTTGGCGCCGTTGCCGGGGACGGCAACTAAAAATTACTATACTTTTTCTTATTTTTACTTAATTCTAGATTTTAATTTTTATTTTCCTTTTTTCATCTTCTCAGGAACACACTGGAAGGTTCACAGTCCAAGAACCACTACAATCTCAAGAAGCAAGGGGCAGACTTCCACTACAGTTGTTCCAGCACCACCACATCTGTCACCTCTGCGTACGGCCCGTACAAGATTTATACGGACCGTACAACCCGACAATAGAGAGGCAGACCCAGAAACAGGCACCATGGCCCAAAACGGAGACGAGCATGGACCACAAGTCCAGGAGCAACTCTCAGATGATGAAGGGGGAGACTTTGTGCCAAGGACATTGCGAGAATTCAATGTCCCAAGAGCTGGAGATGTCAGAGGGGCAATCCGACTGCCAAGGGTTGTCGGCAACCAACCCAACTTCAATCCGGGCATTGTCAACATTGTCCAGCAGAACACGTTCCATGGCATGGATCATGAGGATCCACATGCCCATGTTCAGACTTTTCTCGAGTGTTGTGCAACCATTAAAATTAATGGCGCAACCAATGATTACATTAGACTTGCTTTGTTTCCTTTCACTCTTAGGGATAAGGCAAAGAAATGGTTAGGGTCATTACCTAGGGATTCAATCACCACTTGAAGAGAACTGTCCAAAATGTTTTTGACCAGATTTTTCCCTCATAAAAGAACTGCCAAGGTTAGGACCCAACTGACCAGTTTCAATCAAAGGTCTGATGAAATGTTGAATGAGGCATGGGAACGGTTTAGGGAATTGCAATACTCTTGTCTACATCATGGTATTCCCGATTGGTTACTTATTCAGTCTTTTTATGCTGGTTTGACTGATAGTTCTCGTACTTCTGTTGATGCAGTTGCAGGTGGAGCTCTCCTGGACCGAGAGACTACCGATGCAATCAACTTGATTGACAGCATAGCGACCAACCAACAATGGTCAGGCTGAGAAAGCACTCGTGCAACTGGAGGCGGCCGACTTGAGGTCGATCAGATCACTGCTCTAACTGCTAAGTTGGATGCCATGCGAGAAGGCTTTCGACAAGATGGCTGTCAAGGCACTTGGCAATCAACAGCCGAAATCTTGCGTTATGTGTGGGGATGAGGGGCACTTGTACGAGCACTGTCCACATGCGCAAAGGGATGAGGAACCTGACCAAGTCAACTCTCTTAACAATGAGCCATCCTACTTTCCGAAACCTCCCTTCAACCCGGTCCCTATTCCAAGGACCATAATGATCAACAGGCTTGGAGGTGGAAGAACGGGAACCCCGCACCCTACAACAACCATGCCGCATTCAACAACTCGAACAACCGCGAGCCACAACATGCCCCACCCAAGCCGTATATTGCTCCCGCTGTGAGCGATTTCATGCACGAGCAAGGGATGATGAACCAGATGATGTTCGAGCAGATGCAAGCGATTAGTGCTCAGTTGGCCGGTTTAACTGCTCAAAACAAGATGATAGAGATGCAAATGAGTAACCTAGCCACTTCTAGCCAACCACAACCTGGAAGGCTGCCTAGCCAACCAGAAATCAATCCCAGAGGAGAGGTCAAATCAATAACATTGCGGAGCGGGACTCATTACCAAGGACCAGCAATGCCTGTCGAACCAGAAATCAAGCATACGGTCCGTACAAACTCCGTACGTCCCGTACAGATCCCGCCACTTGTCAATTCTGAGCAACCTGAGCCTGTACAACCTGAGATTGTAACTGAGAAGGTTGACCATACGGACCGTACAAATTTCGTACGGCTCGTACAAAAGGAGGCTGAGAAACAGAAAAGAAAGGTGACTGAGAAACCACCGCCCTACCGACCGCCTCTGCCATTTCCCCAGAGGCTAGTTGAACACAGAGTCAATGAGCAATTTGCCAAGTTCACTCAAGTCCTCAAGCAGTTGCACATCACCATTCCGTTCACCGAAGCCTTGACCCAAATGCCAACCTATGCCAAGTTTCTCAAAGACATCCTCTCAAACAAACGAAGCTTGGAGGGAAAGGGGACAGTGAGGCTCACAGAGCAGTGCAGTGCCATATTGAAGAATGAGCTTCCACCAAAGTTAGATGATCCTGGCAAGTTCTCCATACCTTGCACAATCGGAAAAGCTAGCATCAAGAAAGCCTTATGTGATTTGGGCGCTAGCGTGAGTCTCATGCCACGTACAGTCTATGACCGCATCGGAATTGGCGAGCTTAAACCCACACGCATGACCTTGCAACTTGCAGATTCCTCTGTTCGTTTACCGCTCGGAGTGATCGAAGATGTGCCAATTCAAGTCGGTAAATTCTTTGTTCCAGTAGACTTTGTGGTGATGGAAATGAAAGAGAACAAAGAAGTACCAATCATACTGAGACGGCCATTCCTCAGAACAGCAGGGGCACTGATGGATGTGAAGGAGGGGACTCTGACCCTACGAATTGGTGATGAGAAAGTTCAATTTAATCTCAACAAAGCTATGAAGTACCCATCTGAATCAGAAACATGCTGCGCGGTCGATGTGGTTGATCAATTGGCTAAAGGACAACTCCGTGAGCAATACAGCAACTCATTTGAAAATTATCCTGATTTTTTGTCTGAATTGCAGGAGAAGAAAGATTCTCAAGAGAAGGCATGTGCAGCAGAAGTGTTGACAAACAACCAAGAAGAACCAGCACACGGACCGAATTCCCAGCACACGGCCCGTACACCCATGTACGCGGCCCGTACACCCATGCACACAGCCGGTATGCAAGCCCAGCCAGAGCAGGCCAAACACAAACTCAAACCTTTCACGGCCAACTTCGACCCAAATCGCACCGCTAGATTCTTGGAGAATTTGAAAACTCAGCAAAATGTGATTGATGACCTGATCGAGAAGCCGACCGCACACTGACCCAGCCACATTCATTCACATGACCTTACCAGCAGATGATCACAAGTATACGGCCCGTGCATACCAGCATACGGGTCACATGCAAGCAGTCCAGTCTGTGCATTTTGTCCCTTGGTGCGATGAAAAGAAAAGATGGTCATACCCATTTGAGAAAAGAGTGGTGTATCCCTTCGGCACATTCGACATTGGCAACAGAGAAAATGAGATCTTCAAGACGTAAACAAAAGGTGGTCGAACTCAATACCTAAAACGAGCGCTTCTTGGGAGGCAACCCAAGCACTTTTTAATTTTGCTTTTACAATAATAAAAAAATCATTATTTACTTTGCATATTTAGGTTTTATTTTTGTTAATCTAAGTTTTTCAATTTTCATTTTGTATTTTAGTTTTGATCAGATAGGAGGAATACAGGTTTCTGGAAGTCGTACGGTCCGCACACATTGCCATACGGACCGTACAAAAACCAACCGGGCGTGATTTGAAGGGTCACGTCCCTTCAGTCGCCCTCTCCCTTTTTACAAGACCCTACTGACCCCTCTACCGACTACTGATCGGGTTTGTTTCCACTACCCCAGCTTTTATCTTACTTTTACGTCTTAAAGCATTGGGGACAATGCTGGGACTAAGCTTGGAGGGGTGATAGTTGTTTGCATTTAATTTGTTTGCATATTTATTTTTATTTCTTGTGTTTTGTAGATAAATTTGTGTGATTGCGTGAATTAGGGACCAATTTGAAAAATTTTGGTCATGTTTTGGATGAAATTGTGAAATTGAAAATAACCCCATGTTTGATTGAAAGAACCACATAGGATAAATTGTTTTGGGACTTCGTAGAACTGAAAAATTGAATTGCACCAAGAAAAGCATTTGAAAACTAAACTGTGTCTTTTAAATAGGGAAATGGGATTTGAAAACAATAGAAAGATTGGGATATTCACTAGTATGAATAAATACCTTTGAATGTGTGTAATCATGGTATCTTTGTAAAAACAGTTGAAGAAATGAGTAAAATTGAAAATTTTGAGAAAATTAGGACTCCGCTTGCTTATATTACGGCGTTATGACGTACTTATGGTAATGAGTCTTTGACACTCTGCTCCTCTAGTTCACCTGATAAAGTGGCCGAGTTTACATCAAAAGTGTGAGCTCGTGTCATGGAAAGGTCGAACCAAGAGCACACAAATGCGCTTTTGAATTAAATCGGTTGGATATGGTTCACCACTTATAGCTAGCCGAACTTGTACTAAGGATAAAGAATCAAAGTATCAAATAAGCAACAATCAAAAACAAACTTTGCATGATACCAACACACGAGATCTACAACTTTCTGACCTAAGCTTGTTCCAAGCTTGGGGGGGACTCAAAATAAAACAAATCACCACAAATGAGGGCACATGTTTAGTAGAAAAATGAGTTATTAGTACGTTTGGTTGATTAGTTCTTGCAAACAACAAGGCTTTCTTGAATATGAGGTTTAATTGATTGAATTGTGGGGTGAATCAAAATTGACCAAAGGAAAACCAATTCACTATCCAAAATGATTCTTATAGGTTTCTAACAAACGCAAGATCATGCAAATTTTTCTCTTAGTAGTTTAACTTGCATTTAGGTAAGTCCAAGAACCAGAACCACACGTAAGT
This sequence comes from Carex scoparia, assembly GCA_024447655.1. Lineage (NCBI taxonomy): Eukaryota > Viridiplantae > Streptophyta > Magnoliopsida > Poales > Cyperaceae > Carex > Carex scoparia. The sequence goes on along the minus strand of JAJHPE010000025.1, from coordinate 3,252,719 downwards.
TAGAATTTTTGCTTGAGGACAAGCAAAGTTCAAGCTTGGGGGAATTTGATACCTCCTTATTTTGCCTAGATTACGACCCTGATTTGTACCAAAACCTGTGCTTTAAAGCCTACAAATATGGACCTTTTTACTTAATTATCATTAGAATGTGGTACTGTTGTGTTTTGTTTGTCGTTTTGCAGGAAACAGGCGAAATTCTGGGTTTGACACCTCTCCATACGGCCCGTATAGGTGTCCATACGGCCCGTACAAGATCAGCCCAAAACCACAGAAGGTTCCATATTAGAGGCAACAATTCTCCAAGGCAAAGCACAAGTATACGGTCCGTATAGGATTTTCATACGGACCGTACAAGCTATTTCGGAAACCCAGGCTGGAATTGGAAACAGAGACAGCTGGGGGGACTGAAAAGGAAGGCTTTCAATACGCGATTTGGGGGCATTAAGGCACAGGATTCCAGATCAGAAAGGATCTTTTGACTCATCTCTGGTGCTTGGGAGAGAAGGAAGAACGGGGAGAAGAAGAAGAAGAAGTTCTACAACGGATTCTTCGATTTCTTCTATAGTTTTGCCATGAACTCTTTTATTATTACTGTTTTGTGTTATTTTGAGATTATGAGTAGCTAAATTTACTGTTTCTAGGGTTAAGATGTAGTTGACGCTTGGTTTTACTTGTTTGCTACTGGATTATGTGTTGAATGCTTAGTTTTTATCTTGTTGTGTAGTATTTTAATTGCTCGGTTTTTGCTTGCTTGAGTTTGATTAGTCATCCCGTTAGACGAATGCGCATGTCTAATTGTTAGGAACCAAGTCTATGATACTTAACCCAACTGAACCAAGTATATGAGGTAGATCTACGGATCAAGGAGTACTGAAAGGGAAACTTTCCTCGAGGCGAAAGTCCTTGGATACCTTTAGTAAACCAACAAGTGACTTAGATAATTAAGTCCAAAATTACGAAAGTTGAGGGTTAACGCATCTAAGAGGGGAGTAGTTGAGTCCGGTAAATCGGGTTCTAAGCCAAAATTGTGAACGCTGAGGTGAGGAACTTAGACCTGGTTGATGGAAACCCTAGGCAAAAGCACCAACACAGAAACAGTGGCTGCAGTATTCATTCGGGGGCCTATACGGACCGTATAGGATTCTATACGGGCCGTATAACCTGGAGCCAGGCAGATACGAAATCTGACACCCTGGAAACCCTTTTTATAATCTGAAAAGCAACTTTTAATCCTGTTTTAATTGTTTTAATATTGTTATTGATCAGTAGTTTAATATAAACAACCACCAATTCAACATTTCTTCACTTCTAGAAATTTAGTAAATTAAGTAAAGTCCGGTCGTTTTTATTCCGTCCCTGTGGATACGATACCCGACTATACCAACGGTAGGTACTGTGCACTTGCAGTCCCGACCAGAGGTAGAACTCGAGTTTTAAAAGGTACAGCTCGCTGTACTGAAACTTGGGAGTGCATTTCTGGTGCGAACACTTCATATTGATTTTCTATGAAGTTATAAAAGTCTAAGAATTGTGAAAACACTTTACTTTTATCTTTTAATAAATATAACCAAGTTGTTTTAGAGAAATCATCAATAAATATGACAAAATATATGTATCCATTAAAAGAGTTAATTGGGGCCGGTCCCCATACATCCGAGTGAACTAAATCAAACAGTTTTTCGCTTTTACAATTTGATAATTTGAAAGGCAACCTAGTATGCTTTCCTAGCTTACAAATTTCACAACTACTATTATCTATTTTTGAAAAATTTAAAAAACTATTTAAAATCTTGTCGGAAGAATGTTCAATTCTTCTATGCCAAAGTACGCTTAATTCTTCATTTTTTGTAGTATTGAGATTGAATTTTTCCTCACTCAAATAATAAAGCCCATTTTCTAGAAATCCTTCACCAATCATAACCGTGGTTATCCAATCCTGAAAAATCACATTTTTTGTCAAGAAAATGAGTTCACAATTCAACTCATTTGTGATTTTACTAATAGATAATAAATTGGATGAGCAATTTTTTAAATACAAGACATTTGGAATTATTTTTGAAAAAATAATTATTGAGCATTCTCCACGAATTTCCATTTTATCACCGTTTGCCATCATAACAAATTTTTTGGTTTCGTATTTCCTATAAGAGGTTAATAAATTTTTATTTCCAGTCATGTGATCTGTGGCACCTGAATCCAATATCTATCTAGAATTATTTGAAAAATAAGATAAATTTGCAACACAAATCATACCAAATGTCTTTTGATTTTCCTGTTTCTGATCCAGCATCACAGTGAGTTACTGGAGAAGCTGCCTCATGGGATCCAGCGAATTTATTGATGAGGAGGCCCCAGCGCTTCTAATAGCGGACGGCTCAGATGCGTTTCTCCATTCCCCAGCGCCTATCTTAGCGGACACTTCTCCTTCCGCCACAAATCCCCTCTTTTCAACTTCCCCTTTCTCCCCTTTTCGATCTCCAGCTCCACCTTTCTTGTGCCACTTGGGCCGAAGGTGAGGGTAGAGGAACTAGATTTAGTCCTTGCGATGTCCCTCTCTCCGGCAATGATCGCATTTTATCTCTGCCTGGTCTCCTCTTACCTCCGGCCTGTGACTAAGGTTAGGTCTTGCCGTGACTATGAAGGCTATGGTTTCTGAAATTTCGGAAGGTTGTGCCACCATGACAGTCCTTCTTGTTTCTTCCCTGTCTATCATCGCTGCCACCTCGTCTGAGGTTGGTAATTCGGCAAGCAACAATATTTGGGATCTCACGGCTTCATAGGTGGAATCAAGGCTTGCTAAGAACTGAAAAATGTCATCTTGTTCTTCTCGCTTTTGGATTTCAGCGAGGTCAGTGGTTGGAGGTCGATAAACCCTAAGTTCATCTTTCTTGTTTTGAAGGTAATCGTATAATTTCATTGTTGGTTGCCCTTGTTGCTGTTTTGCTTGTTGGTAATCTCTTTGAATTTGGTACAGTTGATGGTTTGCCCTGTTGTGAAGGATTTGATAAAGGTAACCGTATAATTCCATCTTTCTTCAACGTGACCCAACATGTTTTATCTACATTTTTATTTATGTGTTCGTTATTATTTGATAACAAAAATCCGATGGACAACTGCAAAACGTTTGATAAACTATCTGAGTGGACCGATCCCTCCTGAAATTGGTCAGCAACAATATGTTAACGGGAACAATTCCATCTCATTTTAGGAACTTAGTACACTTGCTATATCTCCTAGATTTAAGCACAAATTCTTTAACCGGGCAAATACCAGTAACACTAGCGCACTTAAATCATGTTACAAAATCGAAATTTGTCTCATAACAATCTTACTAGTCATATTCCGTCTTCATTGGAAAACTTGTTAAGCTTGTCAACTATGGATTTGGGATACAATCAACTACAAGGTCTAGTGCCTAATAAAAGGTTCTTTAAGAAAGCCCAAAAAGAATGGTTTATACATAACACAAATCTTTGTGGCACAGTTGATGTTTTGCCCTCTTGTGAAGGATTTGATAAAGATATGAACGACAGAACTAGACTACAAATGGATAAATTGATTGCAATTCTAACTTGCTTAGGTGCATCAGTAACCCTTTTTGTACTCTAGCTTATTTACCTCAAATACTCAAAAAGGATAAAAGCCAAACCAGAGCACATTGCTAATCCTAGTACAGGAGACAATTTTTTGGCGTGGAATTTTGATGGGAGAGATGCATACCAGGAGATAATAAGAGCCACATTTAAAAAGTGTTATGTTAATGTGTTCATTAATTTTTCAAACCAGTAATATTTACTTTTCTAAATATTTTGTTAGTTTTCTGACCTCCTGTCATCTCACTAATTACTGTAGTGAATGCTTTGCTTCTACCATCTATATCAGGACTTGTATCAAGCACACTAAGGAGAATTGGGTGACATATTAACAGAACGGTTTACCTATGCCCAAACTGCCTCCCCAGAGAACGGTTTACCTAATTTTTCTATATTAAGCCGTTTTCTCTCTCTCCTGGTATCACAAGTACGGAATATGAAGTGCAGGTTCAAAGTGAGATCATTCCACCGGTTATGAGCCAAAATGACATTATAGAAACTCATTAACGCGCATGCATGTACAAAGTCATTTTAGGCGAGAACAATCAAGTAATGTGCGAGTGCCAAGGCCCTCAGTTAGTTCGCATACCGTGTTCTCATGTTATGGCGGTTTGCCGAGAACGAAACTTTTATGAGGACGTATTTGTTGATAACTATTACTGTACCGATTTCCTTCTGCACACCTGAACACCATCATTTCACAGCTACCCCAACCAGTACCAGTGGCCATACTACCTTGGGCCTACGGTGGTTCCCGATAAGAAATGAATCAAGAAGGGGAGGAGGAAACACAGGCAGTGAACAATGCATATGGACAGGATGCAAGGTCGTCAAGTGAGACATGACACTCACCGTTCTACTACTGACAGGCAGAGGGCAAGTATGTAGATGATCGTACACAACTTAAAATTGATTTGAAATTAAATTTAAATATTGATACTGAATGTTCAATGAAATGCATTACAGAAGCAATAATCGAAGAAAACGAAAAAGATAATGCTAGGGTGGTTGCCAATGCTGGATCTTCTGGAAGCAGGCGACCCAGTCAGGAAAGCCACTCAAGGAGTAGTTAGGGCTCTACAACTGCAGGTGTCGCGCCGTCATCCACTTCCAAAAACCTAAAAAATAGACTTAGTTTGTTCAGCCGCAGGAAGAGTTAATTCAGCATATATTGCATTTATATTTTTATCTTATATTCCAGACTTATTTGTTCAGTTATACTATGAGCATAATTATAATATTAAAAACATAATATTACAAAATACATAAATTATAAATATAATTATAATGAATATCCATCATCATATTAAAAACAAAATAAAAATGAACAAGTAAACCACCCCTGGGAGGGGGGGGGCGGGTTGGGCTGTGGGTCAACCGCCCTGAAGGAGCAGTTTGGACATGGTTGAAATTTTTTTGGAAGTCTGGTTATTAATATTATTTTATTTTATTTTTTTTGTTATGAAAAAAAATGACGGCTACATATGCCTAGCGTGCTGCATTAATAAAAAACTTTTGTCAAAATGTTTACCTGAGAAAATTGTAAAATCATCACAGATATATATACTCATCTGGAAAGAAACGAAAATGTGGATCCCCACTGGTTCCACAAAATGGTACACACGGCAGAGAACTAACCCGCAATTTTTTTTTTTTTGCCAAAATCGATCATTGAAAACCCCAAAACTATGTAATATAAAGATGAAATCACTGTTGATGGACACAAGTTATATTATCTTCTTTTACAAAAACAAGTGTAATCTCTCATCTATCTCTAACAAAACACAATTTTTTTTCCCACATGATAAGCTTCAATATGGTAGTTTAACTTCAGAGAAACTTGTGGGGCACCGAGTCAAAGTCATCCAACTCATATCTCGTTCGCTCTCTCCCAATCTGTACCATTAGTATACAAAATTAAACTCAGAAGAAACTTTGAAGAAAAAAAATTACTTGCTATGTACTGCATAATATGCAACCATTGATTCAGGATAAAGATTTCAACAGAACACTTTTATGCAGTGCATGAAACATATGGAGTACTGTTTTTATTCTATAGTCTGTGCGTGCGCTGTATAAAGCTAAAACTACTTTGTTAAATTTCCCCTTGATTCAAGTACAATTTCCATTACTTGTGTATAAATAAAGATTAAGCTTTACCTTATTCAGATAGGCAGGATCACAAGACATTTGCTCATTTATTGAACTCAATTTCTTTGACAATGCCATTAATCTAGAATAGAAAAATTAACAAAAATATCATTTCAAGTATGCATCAATTAAGGGGATAAGTTCATATATACTACTCAAAACTTTGAAATTAGATATTACCCCCACCAAATTCTATAATTATGTATTTACAATCCAAAATTTTCATAACTGAAATGCTGTTTATTTTTAAATAAATTTATCTTGGCAACCTCTGTGAAGCATCTCAAAAGAGAGAGAGAGATTCTGGTAGTTTCCTGAATTTACCTTCTTTCTTTCATCTGGTTTTTTCTTATTAACTAGGTTGCTTGTTGTTTTATTGGTACTAAGTCAACTGGTACCGGTTTTGAGATGTGCTGGTACCGTCCACTGGTACAAGGATGTAAACTTTATTATTTTCATTTCAATACAAGGTCTGGCAGCTGCTGTCAGCATTTCAAGAGAGAGATAGAGAGAGATAGAGAGAGACAGAGAGAGAGAAGAGTTACCTTGTAATGGAAAAATCGATCTGGTTAACCATTTCACAAGTTTTGTACTCCTCTGGATCTTCATGGAAAATGACCATTCCATCCCTTTGGTTTATTGTTGCATGTATCTCCCCGTCTTGTATCTGAATAATAAAGAGGTTGTATTTACATAAACCACAATGAAATCGATGAAAATAAATTATCAAAATAAACACACAAACTGACCATATGAAGCACATGTAATTCAGCCTCCTTCGGATCATTGAGTTGTACCGAATTGGAGATGTCTTGGAGCGACAAGGTCAAATAAGTTTGAGTAAGCCTCTGGATATTTCGCTTGTACAAAGATGATAAGACTTGCTTCGCCAATCCCAAATTATTGTCCTAAAAAATAACAAAAATAACAATTATAACTCAGTTCAAAGAATATAGCTGTCAGTGCTGGCTTAGTTAAATTATGGCATGTATGAATCCAAGGTGATAGAGTATATTGGTAATCCTTGAGTAGATTAAATAAAATGAGTGAGACTATGGTACTATGCATAGCACACATCGTCCATACTATGGATCCATATCTCCATTTTGAAATTTCAAACAGATGATCCCAACCGCTTAATATGATCCCCATATGAAAAGTACTCAGATGCTAGGTTTCATATATTTTACAACGTTTTTACTATTATTTTAGGTAGATAGAAAATCACTACTTTTGGATGGTCCAGAATCTTGAGATCAAGTGATTTTATACCTATCTAAAAAAATACTAAAATATACATAAAAAAAATGTAAAATTTGGCATCCAAGTACATTTTCATATGGAGATCATGTTGAATGGTTAGGATCAACTATTTAAACTTGAAAATGGAGATATGGATCCATAGTACAGACTGATGTGCGCTATGCATAGTACCATAGCTTCCCTATAATTAACATATGTGAACTGACGAAGGCGATCATGTTTCAGATGTTGAAACAAAATATAGAGTAAACACATAATCATTACTCACAGATTGGAACCGTTCTATGTTTTGTTGAATACAGGCCTCAATTTCAGAGTGTGTTCCAGTGCCATAAACTGCAATCAGTTCATGATACGCCTGAAAAAGAAATAGAATTAACAAAAAAGGTCATCACAAAATTCTAACCACATGAGATTTTAAGAAACTGCAAATTTCATAGAAGGGAAGTGTTGGTTACTGTCAGCTATGTGGTATTTAAAAAATTTCCTTGTTGGATAATATAAATAACAAATCTATATTTATAACCATACAGCAATGTGCTGTATACAAATATTTTACAGGTTATGCTTAAATTAATAACCTATTACTTGGTGTATGCTAACCTTATAATTTTGAGAATCAATTAAATTTACCTGGGCATAATTCTTCAAGTTCCTTTGGGCAGTAGCAGATGTGTATTTTGGGAAAGATGGAACCTGTTCGAATTATTCAAAATAAATAAATAACATTACAAATTTACAATTAAAGCAAAAAAAAATGACTTTATTCCAATATAAGCCAATCTAAGCTTTTAAAAAAAAACAATTAATCCAATATTCTCTTGGCGTTCAAATGGCAATAATGGTTCAATGTTGAGCCTCCAATTAATATAATCTAGGCTCAATTGCAAGAATATATTTGATTTATCAAATTAGAGACATACCTGACCAGAGTAGATAAGAGACACTAGGATATATTTCTTGTATGCTTCAATTGCTATTGCATTTAGATTTGCCATCGGTGAAGTGACTACCTGAATTTTTCAATAGAGTTAACTCATAGAACTGTTACAAGAACTAATCCAAATAATGAATTGGTATCAACTACATATGATATCATACCAGTGTCAGACCAAATATTGTTTCTCCTTTTTTTTTTTCTAGTGACTTGTTCATCAGTTGATCTCATAAAGGTACTATCCTACACAGTGTTTATATGAGTTGTGCCATGCATTAGCAATCACTTATTAGTAGACAAATAGCATAAGTAGATCATACTAACATTTTGTAGGCATTCTAGAGCTTTTCCAAACCTCTTAAGTCCAATATATATCATTCCTCTGTAGATACAAGCAAATAGAAGCGTTAGTATATATGTTACGACATTTGCATAATTACATATTTAGGAAGTATAAAAAAAAACACCTTCTATGCCCTCTTCTAGTTCCCCATAATCAAACATATTTAGTTACCCAATTGCTTCTCATTACCAATGTTTCTTTGGGTAAAGAAATACAGTTACTCTCATATGGCATGCATATAAATGAAATACAGAGATTTTTAGGAAAAGGTTTTGTACCCATAGTAGTAAAAGAGAAAGAGATCCCTTGGATTCTCTGCCTCGAAAATATCACTCTCTAAGACACTCAAGCCAGCCTTGTAGCACTTAGCCAAGAGACAGAGTTGGAGGAAGTCAGAGTGGAGAGTCGTCAGATGCTCTGGCAAGGCCTGGATCTTGTGCACAGCAGATCTCAATGGCACAATTCCTTGGATCGGTGTTTGCTGTCGCATCACCTGATCCTTGAAACATCGACATACCGCTATAACTGTTGTAACAAGAGGAAGAGATCATTTCTTAGATGATTAATCCAAGGAATTTTTTTTTTGTGTGCAAAGAAGGCCAATACTAACCAAAGAACTTTAACAGGATATCAGCAATTATGCCACTAACTTTAGCAACCCCTTTTACCTAAAATTTGTTATTAACCACTAATAAGTAGGTGCTGTAAAGAAAAAAAAAGGTTTTGCTATTACATTTTTTAACCACAGTAATACTGAAAATTTACCAAGTACATGTCAACATGACATCATTAACCAGTAATAAGTACTGATCTCTCCGTTTCATACTAAATAAAGCACAAAAATGCTAACAAAGAAATAATAATTTATCAAGCCTTCAAAACACCCCCAAAATAGTATAAATTATTTCCCATGACTTGATTGATGCCTTGAAACCCAAAACAGTACAAAGATATGTTGCATTAGACTCAGAAAGAGGAAAAGAAGAAAATATACACTTGTCTGATGCCAAACGAATCTGATGAGCAGAGCATGCTTTCAGGAACTCAGCAATAGATGGAAGGAAATCGCCCACTTGTTCTCTTGTGATTGATGAACACAGATAAGCATCCCTACAATTACACGAGACAGAATAAAAAAAAAAGATCTATTATTGCATATACTTACTAAAAAGGATAATTACCAGCATTAGTGTACTAACATAACTAGTACAGCATTATACTCTAACCTGGAAAATCACAAGTATTATAAGAAAATTTATTCTAAATTTGAAGACTACCACAGACATAAAAAGGGTACATGTAGATGATCTATCTTCGTAGAAATATGCTTTAATGAAAAAAATTATATCAGTTATTGTGGCTATCTGTAGTTTGGTGGATTACTGAGCTGAAGGTCTGAAAGAGCAAATCAAAGGACATCTTGTTAGATGGATGCCAGAAGGCCTTGATATGATCCCTCTTCAAAGCCTATCAGATCAAAGCTAGGGTACCAATGGTACCAATGCTAATAGAAATCTGACAATGCATACTATAGTAGCTTTTTTAATCTTATGTTCAGTTACCCTAATAAGCTGACAGCTTGTGTGTTGAATGTTTGTGATGTTTGTCTGTTATCTGACATGTTATGTAATGGTACCACTTTGGTACCAGTGTTTTCAATTTTGTATAGGATTTTGAGTTTAGAGATACCCATGCTGGAAAGGTTAACTACAGACCCTATTGATGCAGTTGGTTTTAGCAAAGGACATTCACGATCTAGGGTTTACATCAGAGAAGAAACCTCCTCAATAAGAGAATAACAAGAGAGATTGAGACATAGATTACTTACAAGAGATAGAGGAATCCGAGGGAGTGCTTGGAGGGGTCGAGCTGAGAGAGGAGCGGCGGCAGATTCGCCGATTGCAACCGGAGCGCCTCATCCGACTGTTTAAGGAGAGAGTGGAGCTGCGGCAACTCTTCGGGCTTCGTAAAGGCTTGTATGTGCGCCACTAGGGTTTCGAGCGACTCCATTGTTGCCATGATTTTGCGATTTTGCTTGAGAGGGTTTTTGGCGAGGAGAGGAAAGCGAAAAGAGAGAAATTGCTGGATACATTCCAAGGATGGGACGGTGAAGATAAATGGACTTTATTGGGCCGGATTACACTGGCATAATAATAGAGCACTTCCCGAAATAGCATATCTGTTGAAAGAATGTAGGCCCAAATTGTGGTGAGCAATCTCCTGATTTTTTTGCAAGTGTTGGATAATTTTATTTTTATTTTTAAACAAATACATCTACAAATACAATTAAATGCTTGCACTTACCTATGATTTTAAACAGAAGTATGAATTGTAAATAGGAATTAAATTTTTCTCTATTGTTGTTTTTGAGAGTTATGAGGAGAGAAATATTGAAATGAATTTCTTGTGTATTTTTTTATTACTGTTTACAATCTCTAAGTGCCCTATTTATAATACAATCCTAAACGACTAATTTATTGTACCATTGGTTTTGTGTCTATTTGTGGTAACCTATTGGTACCAACTCTGTAACGACTTTTCCTTTATTTACAAAAAAAAAAAAAAAACTATTTTATGCTTGATCTAATCTAGAGCCTTTGATCTATGATAAATGGCTGAGATCAATCCTCATCTTCATCAATTTTAACATTTACAGAAAATGGATAGTCAATTCGAAGGAATAACATACAGATAATGAAATATGCAAAAGAAAATGCAGAACAGGTTTCTAAGCCTCTAGTTAGATAAAAGTATACATATTCTCAGTCTTCACCGGAATAAAATCCACTGCTCTCCAAAAATGCTGCTATTCCCTGCTATCCTCTCTATCTCTCTCCTCTTTCTCTCTATCTTCTCTCTCCTCTCTTTTTTTCCTCCTCTTATGAAGAGAAAGATAGAGAAAAAGGTGAAGAGTAGGAAGCTGTTATTTTAAGAAAAAGAGCAGTGGATTCGGATCCGCCTTTACCAGCATGTTTCACGTCGAACTTTAATACTAGGTACCACCACAACAGTTGATTTCTGAGAGCTGCACGCTAGGTGCACCATGCAAAGAGCTACAACTGACATCTCAATCAAAGTATCTTTGGCATTGTCACCGGATTGATCACATCAGAATTAAGTGCGGAAACTTTCACTACAGTTGTCACCTAGATAATATAGTCTCTCTGGGTCAAGGACATTTAGGGACGGCTCTTAATAAAGGACCGATCCTAATACCACTTTCAAGGTCAGCTATTTGAAATACCCGATCCTGAAAGGTATTAGTTACAATATCATTCCGAAACCGATCCTAATGGGGTGATACTATTTGTACATTCTCCACTAGTGGATGGAGCTACCCTCAAGGAATGAGAGTCAATTGACCCCATTTATTTTAATTTTTTTTTTCTATTTATGTCTTCTTTTGTATATAGTTTAGAGTAAAATGCTATGGGTAATGTAAAATTAATCTCTATTTGTAGTAGAAAGTTTGTATGTGTTTGACCCCATTGTATAAAAGTTTGGCTCCGCCCTTGCTCTAGACCTAGCAAAGTAAAAATAAATAAAAAATTAACACTACTAATGACTCCAAGTAAAATTCAATACAATTCTCAAGTATATTACAATTAAGTTCTAAATTAAGTAATAACATTTTTTTAATTATCGAGAATGGTAGATATTTCTAATTTTTTAAGGTAAATCTGGAGAAAATCCAAGGATTTCGTTAGAAATAACAATAGTGTTTAGTAACCATCTAGTACACTATTGCAGAACATAGATGAAGCAATGAGCATGCATTTACCAACTTTTTTAATACCAGGAGATGGCACGAAACGTACTACAAGAAAAGCTATTTCTGAAAGAGATATTGCTGTGAATAATAATGGTAATCTCATATAAAATAGAAGATATATATTACAACAATATTATATGCACGATGATTATTTCTCACCGCGCGTACATAGAATAAGTGAATATTATTAAAATATAAAAACTTCTAAATACAAAATATGAAATAAAGCATCATGCTCTAAATCTGAATAATATAATTACCAACAACAAACTAATCTTCAAACATAGTAGCTACGTACTACAAAAAATTATGAGGGAGTTGGCCATTCACTTCTAAATACTATTGATCACCTCTTGTCACTACTACAAAAATACAGTTTGTACATGGACTTTAACTGAATGAGCTACACGGATTTGGAAAACGTATGCAATAATGGAGTGTAGGAAAGTCAACTATTTACACACGGATAATTATCCGTGTACGATTATACTAATCCTACACGGATTATTAATAAAGAGCCGTGTGGAAAGCCTCCAAAAGTGCACACACCGCAAGAGAGCTACACGATTTTTAATAATTATCTGTGTAGGAATAGAATTCCTATATTGACTAAATATCAGTGTAGCTCTCCTAACCTAGCTATACGGATTTTTAAAGTAATATATGTGTAGGAATCCTATTCTTACACGGATAATTATTAAAAACCGTGTAGGAATAGTAATCCTACACAGATATTGCTTTAAAAATCCGTGTAGGCTAGGATAATATTTATTTTTATCTCTTCCTACACAAATTTTATTTAAATATCCGTGTAGGATTTTTCCCTTTTTTTCTATTTTGTTTTTTTTTTTGTTTTTGGCTAGCCTCCACTTTTGCTAGTCATTAAATTATATATAATCAGAATTTTTTTTTTGCCCAAAACAGATCCCCAAAACATAATATAACAATCAAAATTAATCATTACACTAATTAATTTATACAAATCTATATTGTTTTTTACAAAATTCTGAAATAAACAATCTTGTCCACATCTCTCTCACTTGGTTGATTTGCTCGGTTGAGAATGCGGCTTGGCTCCAGTTATACTATAATTATAATTTGAGTTAGTAACGAGACACGGATAAAATTATTGATATTTTTAAAATGAAAATTAATGTGAATTACATACATCTTTTGGAAATTTAAATTGAATTCTTTCGATCCAACTAAACATGAAAAGCATTGTGTAATAAGCGCACTCCCAAGACTGCTTCTGTCGCGTGCACTGAAATTTATATTTATCGGCCTATGTTAGAATAAAAATAATTTTTTGAACTCTAAAATTTAAGTAAAAAAATTATAGGGTGCTCACCGGCATCCACTCAATTTTGAATTTATCTTTCAAGGCCCCTGGTCCTTTTCCTTGCACTCCTCCCTATCGAGCATATTTGTTCCCAGCCCTTACAAAATTATGTGACTGTAATCAGTAATTTCGATCCACAATTTAATTACAATTGAAAAACAATCAAACCCAGTGAAAAGATACTGTGTCAAAAATGAGTAGATGTTTCTGTTATCTTATGGTTTGATTCCTCTTGGCCTTGTAGAATCCATGAAAAATGTCCTATTGGTGTGTATAAACACAATTATAATCACATTTAATTTTTTTTTATAATTATTTAATTGAAAATATAGAGAAAAATTGAAGGTTAGAATCGTACATCTAGTGATATGGCACGAGAATAAATCTCTTGCCGTCCGTTTGGCAACGATGAATTGCAGAGAACATGTAGTCGACACACTGTTCACCCTGACTTTTTAGCACAGTGGCATTGAGTTTGCCAGGGTCCAAAATTACACTCTGGTTTACCTTATTTTCGAGCGACCATGATTTGTAGGTTCGGAGCAGCTTCATGAGAGAGGAGAAAATCACAAGAAAAATCTCAGGTCCTAGCTGCGCAATAATCAGATCCAACCAATCCAGAGGAGAGAGAGTGATCAAAATGGCGCTTCCAGAGAAGCATTTTATTTCATTAAAAACCCTAATTGTCTTTCCTACACGAATTTATAGGTACAAATCCATGTAGCTCTCTCAACATATCTACACGGATATTTACATAAAAAACCGTGTAGAAATCATATTTCTACACAGATTTATTAAATATCCGTGTAGAAATTGTGAGAGAGCTACACGGATATTTAATAAATCTGTGTAGGAATATGATTTCTACACGGTTTTTTATGTAAATATTCGTGTACATATGTTGAGAGAGCTACATGGATTTTGAACATTGGAAAAATCTTATTTTATACACGTTTTTTTTATAAAATAGAGGAAATCCGTGTATAACCTACCGTGTAAGAAGTGTTTTTTTGTAGTAGTGTGTATTGTTGGACGGAGTGACGGGTTGTTATTCAAGCACTAATAACCAATCCGAATCATTTTGAGAACTTCATTGATAACTTGTCCTGTTGGTGGTTCAATGCGTTAGTCAAGGATATCTCGTAGGATGATTTCCTCTTCGTCAAAAGTCAGTATATTTATCATATCTCTTGGGTGCTTTCCTATAAACAGCTCCAACACAATTACTCCAAAACTATATTACTCCAAAGCTATATACGTCACATTTATCCTCATGATATAGGCTAGTTCTGCATAGTGACAAAAGAAAAGTCAGATTGTAATTTTATATTTACACTTTTTTCAATACAAATATGGTGATCGAAACTAAAAATACGATAATAGGGTGGTCAGATGTACATAACCTGGTGCTATGTAACCATAGGTTCCAGCAAGTATGCTCCAATTGGAAGACTCCGGCTTCCAACTTGAGAAATTTAGCAGTACCAATATCCAAGATACATGTTGTGAATTCATAATCAAGCAAGATGTTTCTACTAGTTACACTACTACAAAAAAAATACTTCCTACACTGTATCTTATACACAGATTTTCTTTATTTTATAAAAAATCGTGTATGAAATATGATTTTTCCAAAGTTCAAAATATCTGTAAGAATTCTACACGGATATTAAGTTAAAAATCGGTGTACAATTCCTTGAGAAAAAAACCATGTAGAAATGAAGGAATTGTACACGAATTTTTCATTAAATATCCGTCTAGGAATGTTTAGAGAGCTACACGGATTTTTATTAAAAAAAAAACTGTGTAGAAAGGTAGGAATTGTACACTGATATTTTATTAAAAAGAAGTGTAGGAATGGCTAGAGAGCTACACGGATTTTTTATATAAAAATCCGTGTAGAAAGGTATTTTTAGGGTTTTGGTTACATAAAAGGTCTTCTCCTTTCAGCGCCGTTTTGATTTCATAATACTCTCTCTCTCTCTCTCTCTCTGTATTGAATATTGGTCTGATTTATGCGCAAAGCACAGTTGAGATCTGAGATCTTTGAATTTGTTATTTTCTCCTCTTTATCTTGCTAAGTTAAGCCATGTGTGTGTGTGTGTGTGTATTTCTTTCTCTAATTTTCTGTTACTTATTATTGCTTATTTAGGTCATATGTAATTATTTTTTGTTATTTCTCTTTTATTTTTCTTTTCGGTTTTGTAGAGTTTTGGCTGGTTACTGTTCTTTTCACCTTGGTTGGCTACTATTCTCTTTACCACCCTCCCTTCGTAAATTTATATAAGATGCAATAATTTTTTTCTTACGAAATTTATTTTCAATGGTTTGTATAAAATCTGTACAGATTCAATTAATTTTATGTATAACAAACAAGGAAAAATGAGGTTCCTAAGCATAAAAACAAATGCAAATGAGTTTCATAAGCACAAGATCACGGGCAAATTATGATGCAAAGCGCAAGAACAACGACAAGTGCGATTGTTAAGCACAAAAAAAAAGTGTAAATGATATTGCTAAGTACAAGAAGATGGGCAAAAGAGGTTAAGAAGCATATGAACAACGACAATTGAGATTGCTAAGCATATGACCAATGGCAAATGAGGTTATTTAGCACAAGAACAAATGCAAATGAGGTTCATAAACACAAGATCAAGGGCAAAAGAGGTTGTTAAGAACACGAACAATGCCAATTGAGGTTGTTAAGCACACAAACAATGGAAAACGAGGTTCCTAAGCACAAGAACAAATGCAAATGAGGTTCATAAGCACAAGATCAAGGGCAAATTATGTTGCAAAGCGCAACAACAACGACAAATGAGGTTGTTAAGCACAAGAACAAGTGTAAATGATGTTGCTAAGCACAAGAACATGGGCAAAAGATGTTAAGAAGCATAAGAACAATTCCAATTGAGGTTGTTAAACACACAAATAGGGGCAAATGAAGTTCTTAAGCACAAGAACAAATACAAATGAAGTTCATAAGCGCAAGATCAAGGGCAAATTATATTTCAAAGCGCGAGAACAACAACAAATGAGGTTGTTAAGCACAAGAACAAGTGTAAATGATGTTGCTAAGCACACGAGTAAGGGCAAAAGAGATTAAGAAGTATATGAACAACGACAATTGAGATTGTTAAGCACAAAAACAAGTGTAAATGATATTGTTAATCACAAGAACAAAGGCAAAAGAGGTTAAGAAGCCTATGAACAATGACAATTGAGGTTGTTAAGCATACAAACATGGGCAATGAGGTTCTTAAGCACAATAACAAATACAAATGAAGTTCATAAGCTCAAGATGAACGGCAAATTATGTTTCAAAGTGCAAGAACAACGATAAATGAGGTTGTTAAACATAAGAACAAGTGTAAATGATGTAGCTCAGCACAAGAACAAGGACAAAAGAGTTTATGAAGCATACGAGCAGCGACAATTGAGGTTGTTAAGCACACGAACAAGGGCAATTGAAGTTCCTAGCATAAGAACAAATGCAAATGAGGTTTGTGTGCGTAAGATCAAGGGCAAATAATGTTTCAAAGCGCGAGAACAACAACAAATGAGGTTGTTAAGCACAAGAACAAGTGTAAATGATGTTGCTAAGCAAACGAGCAAGGGCAAAAGATATTAAGAAGTATATGAACAACGACAATTGAGATTGTTAAGCACACGAACAACGGCAAATGAGGTTCCTAAGCACAAGAACAAATAGCCATGAGGTTCATAAGAACAAGATCAAGAACAAATTATGTTTCAAAGCGTGAGAACAATAACAAATGAGGCTGTTAAGCACAAGAACAAGTGTACATGATGTTGCTAATCAGAAGAACAATAACAAAAAAGATTAAGAACATATGGACAATGACAAATGAGGTTGTTAAGTACACGAACATAGGCAAATGAGGTTCCTAAGCACAAGAACATGCAAATGAGGTTTGTAAGCGCAAGATCAAGAGCAAATTATGTTGAAAAGAGCAAGAACAACGACAAATGAAGTTGTTAAGCACAAGAACAAGTGTAAATGCTTTTTGCGGATCATAAGAACAGGGGCAAAAGAGGTTAAGAAGCATATGAACAATGACAATTGAGGTTGTTCAACACACAAACAGGGGTAAATGAGGTTCCTAAGTACAATAACAAATGTAAATGAAGTTCATAAGTGCAAGATGAAGGGAAAATTATATTTCAAAGTGCAAGAACAACGATAAAAGAGGTTGTTAGGCACAATAACAAGTGTAATTAATGTTGCTAAGCAAATGAACAAGGGCAAAAGAGGTTAAGAACCATATTAACAACGACACATGAGGTTCCTAAGTACAAGAACAAATGCAAATGAGGTTCATAAGCACAAGAGGTCATTAAGGACATGAACAACGCCAATTGAGGTTTTTAAACACACAAATAAGATTAAATAAGGTTCCTAAGCACAAGAACAAATGCAAATGAGGTTCATAAGCACAAGATCAAGATCAAATTATGTTGCAAAGAGCAAGAACAACGACAAATGAGGTTGTTAAACACAAGAACAAGTGTAAATGATGTAGCTTAGCACAAGAACAAGGGCAAAAGAGGTTAAGAAGCATATGAATCATGACAATTGAGGTTGTTAAGCACACAAACAAGGGAAAATAAAGTTCCTAAGCACAAGAACAAATGCAAATGAGGTTCATAAGCACAAGATCAAAGGCAAATTATGTTGAAAATCGCAAGAACAACGTTAAATGAGGTTTTTAAACACAAGAACAAATGTAAATGATATTGCTAATCATAAGAACAAGGGCAAAAAAGATTAAGAAGCATATGAACAACGACAATTGAGGTTGTTAAACAAAAAAACAGGGGCAAATGAGGTTCCTAAGCACAAGAACAAATACAAATGAAGTTCATAAGCGCAAGATCAAGGGCAAATTATGTTTCAAAGCACAAGAACAACGACAAATGTGGTTGTTAAGCACCAGAACAAGTGTAAATGATGTTCTTAATGACAAGAACAAGGGAAAAAATGTTAAGAAACATCTGAATAATGACAGATGAGGTTGTTATGTACACGAATAAAGACAAATGAGGTTCCTAAGCACAAGAACAAATGCAAATGAAGTTCATAAGCACAAGAGCAAAGGCAAATTATGTTGAAAAGCGAAAGAACAACGACAAATGAGGTTGTTAAGAACAAGAACAAGTGTAAATGATATTACTAATCACAATAACAAGGGCAAAAGAGGTTAAGAAGCATATGAACATTGACAATTGAGGTTGTTAAACAAACAAACAGGGGCAAATGAGGTTCCTGAGCACAAGAACAAATACAAATGAAGTTCA